>JAVTVY010011387.1:0-58368 GCA_036873755.1 Hanleya hanleyi
CGGCCTTCATCCGGCGGAGAACAGACCCGAGAAATCTGATAAATTACAGGTTTCATACCACTTCTGAAACAGATATTGCCTGGGCTTACAAAATATATAGGTATGTATAACTTTCGTATCATCCAAGAGGTGTGGTGGATCTGAAATTTTGAACAAGTAGTTCATCACATGACTCGAAAATGGCGAGTTACGTTGGGGTTACGTCGATAGACTTTAGCTGATTGGCTGACAAAGTCACGCGGTATTGATTTATGGAAATTCCCTCCTGCAGCTGCCGAAAGTAGGCTGAACATGGATACACACGATCCCAGGGTCAGTCTTACCGCGTATAGATGACAGAGATGGTTACAGGTTGATGACAATCAAATTGATGGCGTTGTATTGAATATAACACTGTCATACGGGTCTTTGGGGGCTCTGTGTTAATATATAGCGCGGGCGATTTGTAAAACTGTGGACAACTGTTATTATTTTATTGTTTGTTTGTTCGAATTAATCTATTCTGGAGCTCCCTTATAATTATAGGGAGTCTATACTTATTTGTTAGGGCTATAGCATCACACAAACTGTTAGAGCCTTAGACTTTTGAAGCTGAATGCCGCTAAGCCGATTGATATTTGGCGTGCTTTAAGAGTCTGTCGGATCAGGGCCGAAAGTCCTTGATGGATTAGCGCAGGTGACATTAGGATCTCCGGATTGTGACACTAAAAAATGAACAGGCCAGAGATGTTCTCCTCTCAAACGGTATCTTGGATTTTCAAGATCAGTGCACTTTGAGGAGATTGCACACACGAAAATACTTGTCAGAACAAAATGCCCTGTGGAGATACCACACATTGACATCAGACATATTTTTTAGAAATATGGTAAAGTTCATGACATTTCTCACGAGTACTATACATGTACTTTTGACAGAGATTTCAAAACTGGGAGTAGGAAGGTGTGGATGTCTGACATCTGTCTGTCTGGAGAATTCAGACTTCCTGCTTGGTATAAAGGTTAGGTTAAAGCCTGTTACGCCCGCGGAGAGGAATTTAGAAGCGTCTGGTCCGTCATTCATAATTCAGCCGTCGTCCATTAGAGAATATCCGCGTCCATAATCCAAAGACCTATTCCATATTCCATATAACAGTATTAGCACAAAATTCAAAAAGACAATCATAGTATACATAAACATAGGCTTGTTTCCTGCAAGAGAGAAGCAGTCAACAGTTTTCAATGATGCCGGCAAGACATCATGATGTTCCAAAAATATCAAATCCGTATCGCTGATCACTATTCTTAATCCATAATATTCGTTGTAAAGTCGTCAACTAAAGAATGATGTATCTCAGTATCGCTTTGAATGTGACTGTTCATATGAGTACCATGAGAATCTTGAAGTACATGGGTTCATACGGCCCCTAGTCCCGGGTTTAGCGGAATTAGACACAAGGTTCGAAACGTAACGCCATAGATCTTGCACGCTACGCTCGTATTTTGCTATCAGCATGCGATATGTATCGCCAAATTTGAGAAACTTTGAGTGAAGGCGCTTGGTGGTGTAGCCCTGTTTTATAAGTTTCTGCAACAATGTTTTGTGACGTTGATTAAAATCGTCACATTTAACACAGGATCTAGCAAATCCGGGTTTTTTCTGTCAGTCAGCCCTTGTTCCCACATGAACAGGTACAATAAAACCGTACCTCAGATACAACACATATCACGAATCGTTAGATTCTTGGTATGTGCTTTAGAATAGGTTAACCAGAATACTATACTGTGAAGTCATGTGGCTCTGTCAGTATGTCGGCACCTCTTCCCACTTCCCTTATATGCGTTGTAATTCTGTGTTTTCACGAGTTTTACATTCCTGTTTTTTTAGGCCTGGCTGTCCACAACTCAGGCATATATTCTTACATGGACAATCCCAAAACATGTGATTAGACCTGTATCTCTATAAAAAGGAAGCGGGCCTTCTCTCTCTCGTCGACTGTATGACAAAAGGGATGATTACAATTTCGACATCGTAAACTATCCCTTTCTGGACAGTAATATTCCAGTGGGACCTGCATATGGCGTATACATATCACGCCTAGTAGCATTGCTTCACAACATGTGACTGGAATTCAATTGAATACAAAGAAGAAATCTCCCGTTACGGAAAAGTCCGTCGTTGCGGAGAGCTTCTGTCACAATGAACGCACAGGAAGTGGAGCAGCCTGAAAGCGTTGGTGATAGCATTTGGTCAATTGTAGGACCGGATGGCAAGACCTCAAATAGCTAAGATTCATAGCGTCTCCCTTCCCTCAACGCTATGCCGACGACGAATATATTTCCCTGTTGGTAACTCGACCATCTCCATGGCGCACTTATTATTACCTTTGCGCCCTATTGGACCTTCATTAACTTGAGAAAATGGGCCGCCATGAACGAAAATACAAAAATGGCAGACTAAGTGACCCTCCATCGGTCATATAATTATTAGAGACGTTAAAATTATCCCTATGGAGCCTCAAAATCACCTGAAATCGAGGGTCAAGAAGATAGGCATTTCCGTCATAATAGACCCCGTGTATACAGGGGATGATGATTACAACATCGATTATGGTATTTTTATTCATAGCGGCCCATTTTCTCAAGATAATGAAGGTCCAATAGGGCGCAAAGGTAATAACAAGTGCGCCATGGAGTTGTTCGAGTTACCAACACGGAAATGTATTTGTCGTCGGCATAGCGTTGAGGGAAGGGAGACGCTATGAATCTTAGCTGGACCTCAAAGAGGAATTCTAAGCTTAGACAAAGGAAAACTAAAAAGAGTACAGAGGAAGCAGAAAATGCACCCAACAGCTCAGATTTTCAGCTCTCTCCGAGGAGGATGTGGTGATAATTCCTTTGATATTCCTGGTCCACCCCCAAGAGGAATAGAGTAGATTAAAGTCCGGAAGGTTACTTCATAATCAGCAGTCTAAAGAAAATGAGTATGAGAGGTTTGTAGATCCAGAAAGACTTCAAACTGTTGGTTCTCTGTCCAGGTTGGAGAACGACAGCGTTGTCAGCGATAGTCAAATGCCCATCAATGTTGCTACTGCACTTGATGTAGACGGCAGTCGTAGTGAAAATTCACCCGTGCGTTCGGATGCTGTTGTCGAAACCGAGCTCACCACAGATGATGCTAGAAATAAGCTACCCTTGGTAGATGGGAAAGGAGGTGAAGATGAAGACACCTGTACATTCTAGTGGTAAATCGAACTTCACTCCAGATGATGATGTGAGTGCTAAGATCTCCAAAGATGATGTTAGAATGAGCTACCCTCAGTAGATGCACCTGTGCATATGATACTATGATTGTCTTTTTTGAATTTGGTGCTAATACTGTTATATGGATATGGAATAGGTGTTTGGATTATGGACGCGGATATACTTTAATGGACGACGGCTGAATTATGAATGACGGACTAGACGCTTGTATTATGGTGGTGACTTGAACTTCACCCCAGATGAAAATGTAGTTGGTGAGCTCACCAGAGATGATGCTAGAAATGAGCTACCCTCAGTGGATGAAGGAGGTGAAGATGAAGATTTTGGTTTTATTTCTGAAACGGATACACCTGTGAACTTCGCTCCATATCCAACTTCTTAAATAATAGACAATTCCAAGTTCGACTGCGTACAACCATGTCTGATCATTTCGACCAAGATCAGGGTGTCAAACAGGGTAGTATTTTGTCTTCTACTCTGTTTAGTATCAAGATCAACAGCTGGCAGAAGTTTTGAATAAATCAATTGATGGTTCACTCTTTGTAGACGATTTCAACATTTCATGCAGTGGAAAAAGTATACACAATATTGAGAGAGCATTACAACTTTGAATATAATTCAGAAATGGTGTCTAGAAAATGGCTTCAAATTCTCCAGAGTTAAGACAAATTGTATACACTTTTGCAGAAAATATTTCCAGCACAAAGATTCAGTACTAACATTACATGTAACTGAGATCAAAGTGGTAAAAGAGGTCAACTTCTTAGGAATGGAGTTTGACCACCGACTAACATTCAAATGGTATATAAATTGCTTGAAAGCTAAGTGCACGAAAGCTCTTGATTTGTTGAAGGTAGTTGTCAATTATAAGTGGGGAGAAGATCAGCAAACACTTCTCCATTTATATCGATCACTTGTTCGTTCCAAACTTGATTATGGCTCTATTGTTTACAACGGTGCAAGCAAGTCAATCTTGGCAAAGCTAGATCCTATTCTCCATCAAGGACTAAGACTTTGCCTTGGAGCGTTTAGAACTTCCCCCAAAGAAAGCTTATATGTCGAAGCAGATGAATTTCCTTTGGAACTTCGAAGAATTAAACTATCACTGCAATATATCACAAAATTACGATCAAATCACTCGAATCCTACATATAACTGACTGTTTTCAAACCTCAGTTCGTGGATCTCTATTTGAAGAAACCCTCTAGATAAAGTCGGTATCTAGAGAACGATGTATATCAGTCACGCTTTGATTGTGAGTGTTCGTGATAATCATAGCATGGTCTCATACGGCCCCTAGCCTATATATAGAAACTCTGAAGTTTACGGTCAGTCACCTGACGGACATTTCTTCAATTAACCATACTCAGAAATTGCCCGAGAAGCTGTATTTGTATTGATACCACGTCAAAATAGTATTAGGACGTTCGGAAGGGGATGATTCATTGATAATAATTCTGCTTTCGCCTTTAATTGTAAGATTTTTTGGATTGCAGCAATTTTCAGATTTACCGGGTGGACGTTTTGAGTGGTACGGTAAGAGTATGGCGAGCCAGATGCATTATTTCTGTGCCCCGAGGGGAAATCCAAACCTATATTCAGAGATTAATGGTGATTCGATACCTTCACTGGCTCTGAGCTATTTCATCTACTAAACAGCTGTGTCCAGCGATATTACCTTTCCAATTTATAAGGAAGACTGATCGGATTCATTCCGTTTTATTTCTCATATAATTCCTTTATATATATATTATATATCTTTCTCTGGAATAAACACATTTCATTTGTCTCTTGGCCATCCAATTCTACTTGTGGTGCCATTATTGTCTGCAGTAAAAGCTTTCCACTATGAAGATGTTTTGTGGATGCTATTATGACTGACTTAATGATTTGCTGTATACACGGCGAAGGTGTATTCGTAAGGAACTAATCTAATATGTTTATTGAATATCGACAACCCCCAAGTACATTGTATAAATATTGTATATTCTAACATGCTCCTCGTTATAGTCGTGCGCTGATTGGTCCAGACCTCAAAACATATGGAGATAATCACACGATAATCTTCATTTGTTTGTTGTGATCTGTTTCGGATACGGATTTGATATTTTTGTAACATCATGATGTCTTGTCGGCATCATTGAAAACTGTTGACCGCTTCTCTCTTGCAGGAAACAAGCCTATGTTTATGTATACTATGATTGTCTTTTTGAATTTGGTGGTAATACTGTTATATGGAATATAGGATAGGTCTTTGGATTATGGACGCGGATATTCTCTAATGGACGACGGCTAAATTATGAATGACGGACTAGACGCTTGTCATTCACATGTCGAACTGGTGACGTCTCATTCTTGTGACGCAGTGCTACAAAGCTGGGCGACGATTGGTTCATTCACTGCGCAGTGGGCGGAGTTCGCACAGCTGCAGCTCGTGAACGGACAGCAAGAGCGAGCATGGCCTGAAATCCGTCACGAAATTCTCGCATCAAAACGGGATAAGTTTGCAGAAAATTTGCCATTTCGCTTATGAAATGAGGAAATATTTATCACTGTGCATGTTAGAATGGAGTTAATGACCACCTTATTGAATATTATCGTGTAATAATTTTTCGATGTTTAGTTTTAGACCTACGCCGCTCGGTTATTTTGATTGACGGTCTAAAACTAAACATCGAAAAATTATTACACGATAATATTCACTAAGGAGGTCATTAACTCCATTCTAACAAGCAACCCTAACCGGCGCACATTTATCAAATACGATATTTATCACCGCCATTCTGTTGATTGGGAAGATAAAATATCTATCGCAAGGTGCACTGATTGAACATTATAAACGTAACTACAGTAGCTACAATAAATTCACAATATGAAGATGATTGATGACGTCAACAGCGAAGTATTCTGAAGCCTAATGATATTTCTTGCGAATAAATATGAAATTCACATACGAGATAATAACTTGTTATAGAAAGATTAGTTAGATATCAAATCGTATGCCCATCAACAAATTGTACAAACGAATGGTAGCTCCAGTGCGTGGGAAGAGAACTTTGCATAGTTCTACATACCATTCGCTTATTTCCGAGAATTCACCACAGTGAAAGGCATGCTCTGGGAATTTGCTATCAGTAACTGTTTTATCTCAACATGAAAAATGGACCAATTTGTAGTAAAAAAGCAGTGATATATCCATTTGCAATACAGCTCTGATATCAGCAAACATCCTCAACATAGCAATTTATTCGTGAGAAATCAGTAGCTAATAATTTTGTTCAAACAAAATATTTGCTGTGAGCAAACATGTCTACTCATGTGTAAGCATTGTGTGTACCAAACATCACATGAATTACCATATGCACATGTGGGCTCGTTCACAGTCCCTCTGCCTTAGCACAATATGACATCGACCAACATAACTTCATGTTGAACACACTTTCTTTGACGCTAATGAATATCCCCTTCGAGCCAGCAGAGCAGCGAATTCCCAATAATCTAGTATTAAGCAAAATACTTTTTTGGGGTGTGTGTGTGTGGGGGGAGGGGGGATCAGAGATTGGGTAAACAACAGCATCGAAGAAGATATTTCAAATATAAAATCTAACAACTGGAAAAAGATATCACAGATGAAATAGGTATCACTGTATGACATTATTGTAGCTATCACAACTGGAATAGATATCACAATCGGAATAGAGATTACAAGCAAAATAGATATTACAGCTGGAATACGTATGACAGGTGAATATATATCTAATGGTTTTGTCTGGATAACCTCAGGAATGCATTGGGAGGTTTGAAGTTTCCCGGTTAGACTTGAACCTGGTATGTGTTTCGGGAAGAGTTGTCCGAATAAATAAAGAAAATGGATTTCAATAAATGTTTAGACATTTTAATGAGGCTAGTTCGAATATGTGGAATTAATTTAGGGGAATTTTGTACGAATGAACACCTAAGATTGGATTTGGAGTAAATGGCCGGATAGAGAGTTGGACTGGGTTTGGACGTGCTATTTTTAGAGACATCTAAAATAATTGTACGAAAGTGTTACTCGGATGGACGGTCAGACTGGATTTTATACCTGGAATATGTTATGGAGGTGCTATCCGGAAAGATATGTGGATTAATTTGAACGCGTGCTGTCCAGGTGCGGTTTGGGGAGATATCTGAAATGATTTGAGAAAGTGCTGTCCGGATAGAGATATGGAATGATTTGAGAGTCCTGTCCGGATATATATCTGAAATGATTTGAGAAAGTGCTGTCCGGATAGATATCTGGAATGATTTGAGAGTCCTGTCCGGATGTATATCTGAAATGATTTGAGAGGGTGCTGTCCGGATTGATATTTGGAATGATTTGAGAAAGTGCTGTCCGAAGTGATATCGGGAAAATTTGAGAGAGAGCTACCCGGATAGATATTTGCAATTATTTGGGAGAGTGCTGACCTCACTACATTGTCTTGAGGCAGAAATATGCATCTATCGACTTATATGGAAACGAATTGATGTAAATTTTCATTAGTATTCCTGCAGTAAGCAGCACGATGAAAACAGTGATGGTCAATATTTTTGTTACCGGCTTTAACACCATGCGGCAAATCACCGTTGTGTTAAATTAATGCATTTCGAGAACATAGTCAATATATAATTATCATAGCTCTACAGTACCCGCCATAGATCAACAGAACCCAGGATTTCTCAAACAGAACATTTTGGGAATTTAAATGTAATAAAAGAGTTGATGTTGATAGACACTATTTACATTGTTCCTTCATGGTGATGATTAAGGCTGGGATTTTCGTCATTGTTGCAGACGACGGGCAATATTCCATTTGAAAAATGCTTGAGATTACGCAGTCAACTGGTCTGTTACATTGCTAGATCATCTAACGGTTGGAATGAGAAGCCTCGATTGCACTTTTGGGAGAAACAGTTTTGTGAGTTGAATTTCAGAATTATTTGCATATGGAAACGGAAGATAATGTTACATAGTTGGAAATAGAAACTAGCGGATCGTCACAAACAAAATCGATGTAAAAGAAATTCCGCTAGAAATGCTAACCCGCTTGCTTTCTTTCAACCTAGAATACACTTTGTCATGACACACGAATAAACAAATCCTAGTCTACGACATCAACCTGTATATGTTCTTGATTTCAAATCATAAGCATGTTGTCGTAATATGAAAACGAACAAAACTGTCAGGAATCATAAACCAACCCCTTCACTTCCGGTCGAGCAACAAGGCCCTCTTGACACATGAATATGACCGTGTCCAGTGATCAGTTGATGAAACTCCGGATATATCTAACACCTGTTGTACTCGGTGGGAAGTCCCATTGCCGCTTATGGTAATAGTCAGTTTGGATGGTGGAGGAAGCCGGACTACCAGGAGAGAAACACCGCCCGTCGGCAAGTAACTGACAAACTTTCACATATGAACCAGCTGGGCTCCAACCCGTGCCGGTTCAGTGGTGTGAGGCGAGCGATCATCAGCTAAACGCCTTAGACCACTCGGCCACCGAGGGCCCGGATATCTTTTGGTGAAATTCCGGAGTCTCTAACCGAGTCATTATCGGTATAGAGTTTCACTTCTCATCACGCATGCGTATCAACCCACATTGCCCTGTTGCACCTGTTCAATGGGTATCCTTTGGTGAAATTCTCCAGCCCTTGTTCTTCATAATGCTTTGTTTTGTATGGCTGGTTCCATCGGTATCATTTGGTGGAACTCTAACCCCTGTGGTTGTTCGTGGAGCATGCACAGACGACTCAAAATGAAATACACTTGCTTGGTTCCGGTGGTGTCAGTTGCTGAAGTCTTGGTATCTGTAATCCCTGCTGTAGAGTCATACTTTTTAGCGTATTTAACTTATCTAGCATAATTACTGAATTATGGTGTGTCATATGACGGAATCAGAATTGTTTTCCGCTGAGAAGAGGACAATTCAGTATCAAGTATAATATTACTGAGAGAGAATACGACATTTGCGATCCGATTAAGCCAAATACAACCGTAACAAGCAGGGAATAGTCCAAAGTCGTCTTTTGAAAGGTTACATACAAGGTAAAACGATAGCCAAATGTTGTTATATCTATTTCAAACTTCTTGTATTGCACAAGGCATTACTAAAATAATAATCATGTAGTCGTTCGTCTAGGTCCGAAATTACTTTTTCCGATGGCTAAACCGGTTATAAAACCCAACTGTAAAAGAACAAGAAAGTCAAAACATGTTAGGTTTTGTTAATTCGTCAAGTACGACGGGTTTATTGAACATATATAAGACATGGAACCATCACAGAACTTCGTCGACTCGATGAATTATTTTGGAAGGGTTTACTCAGACACTGAATAGGTAGACTATGGACGAATCGAACGTTGGAGTTCGCCTGTATTCTGTTAAGATGAATACAGGTCAACTCGTCTGATGTTTCGGCACAGGGTAATTTTCCATGATATAGCATGATAATTATTCATTAATTATCATTACTAATATTATTATCTTGTGTTACTTGTAATGTTATTACCAATTTGTAGTAGATGGTAGACAAAAAGATTACTAGAAATTGGGAACTTATTTTGCTATTATTAAGAAAGTCTTCACCTTGAAATGTATGCAAATCGGGTAAACCACTTACAAGGTCAAGATCAAAGTGTATGGTACATACGCAATCTAATAATGTTATAAATTCATACGAGATGCATGCTGTACAGTGAAACAGGTAATAGCAAATGATATTGCTTGATTTGCTCTCTATCAGACTTTAGAGCGTATGACGGATAGATGGCTATAGTTTGCCATCCTCTCCCAGGATGCTTTGCGCTACGCTCCATAATTAACACCTGTAGGGGTCTCGCCATTTCTTGCAGGATTCTTGCAGAAACCAAGAACTGTTCTGTCTAACTGCTTTACTGATCGCAAAACGTATATTTATCTTGAAATATAGTAAACAGATATTCAATGTATCTCAAAACGGCAGTGTCACACGGTTTGAAGGCAGCTTTTTGACAAATAACCCTAGAACTATATGTTGATGAATCGCGGTTGATATTAATAGGCCCAGTTAGACGGTCGCCATATTTGTTTACTGTGGCAACAGATGACCTTGAGTTAACTCCGACACAGTCGGTGAGACCCTGATAGCGCTGAATGGAGAGGCGCGAATCAGAACGTAATGAATGCCTGGTAGAGATTGATAGTTTGCCTATTGTGTGATGACATAAATAAAGTGACGAGATCAAACATTCTAACTGCCTAGAAGGAAATCAACGAAACGATCATACATTCCACCGAATATCGCGCTCTTGCGAATGGAATTCAAAGTACGTGTACACAAAGTCAAGACAGAGTTGTCAAGTGTGATTCATGCCCGGATATTGTAGAGTCTGGCAGAGATTGTGATCTCACTTCCACGAAGACTCGACTCTTTGTTGAGATTACTTGTGACGTATTTGAAATAGGACCCTTTCTATCACGAAACGCACGTCCGTGAGTTAGTTAGCCTGTAAATGGATCGGCACAGGCAATTGCTGAAACCTATGTCAACACAGCTTCAAAAACTGTAGAGGAATTCTGGTATCTCCCGTGGAAAAGTAGAATGGCTCAATTTCCTGAGACTGCAGAACGAGATTGCAGTCACCAAACATCCCCTCACATATGTTCTTCGAATACCGGTACTTTTAGTTTAGCAAAAATTGTTCACTCACATCGTTGTTCTCGGAATTCTACAGCTCTCTATCGCCTATGGGCATGAATATCCATGTGTCAAATGGTATATATATATATATATATATATATGGAAATGGATAGTCGGTAGGCTGTTAGAAAAGAGAATTTTTATTAGTGTTTAGAAGCGATAATGGAAGGCGAGACTAGCAAAAGTTAATAGCCATCTGCATTTACAACTTGGGACAAAACTCGTCCGGTATTAAGTTAATGCATTCCGAGCACTCAGACAATAAATATATGATTTGATTATCATAGTTCTACAGAATCCGTCAAAGGTAAACTGCGCACCGGACTTCCAGTATATTTTCGAATTTCTTTATAACACGAGCGATGATAGACATCATTTACATTGCTGTAACACCCATTGTAACACGTAATTTCTGTATTGGAGAGTTTATATTTGATTATACATGTTCACATTCAGCTGAATGGATAAACTTAATGGTGAAAATGAAATGAGTGGTCCGAGATACCGTTTGGTAGACTCCAGGTTTAGAATTCATTAGATCTGGATACAATGGCGAAATGTCTTGTTCGTACATAGATATGATCGGTAACGTGGCGTAAATTTCTTCCCAGTCAGCTGATCATATGAACAGAATCGCAGTTTAATGGGTGTCCCTGTGGCTCTACCTCAAGCCTCTGAGACGGATATACTGCGATATTCAATGTTCTCCGGTAGTTGGGGGAGGGGCGATGCATTCGTAAAGTAAAATATATACATTTGGATAACTATTTAAAATGGTTAAGGAATTAATGGAACAATTACAAGCGTCTAGTCCGTCATTCATAATTCAGCCGTCGTCCATTAGAGAATATCCGCGTCCATAATCCAAAGACCTATTCCATATAACAGTATTAGCACCAAATTCAAAAAGACAATCATAGTATACATAAACATAGTCTTGTTTCCTGCAAGAGAGAAGCGGTCAACAGTTTTCAATGATGCCGGCGAGACATCATGATGTTCCAAAAATATCACTTACACTACCAAATTACACTTCATGTTATCCTTCATTGTGTTCTTCAGCAAACAAATTCTCATTTCGGTTGAATGGATTCTCAGCGGCTCACTCTAAATCTGTAGTATTCTATTCGCTTTCCCAAACTCCATATTCAAGGATCGAAAATAATTGTATTTTATAAATTTCCTTGGAAAAAAATCACGCCTGATTACTCGTGTCTCCCTTATGTGGTAAAAGGCATGGGTGCACATGATTAACAGATAGCAATCGAATGATGGAAAGTTTATCAAGTGGACTGGTTTATGTAGCCCAAAGACAGAATATCAATTAGATTTGTCCTCGTCCTCTTAAAAAAATAAAATGGGAATAATTAATCTAGGATAACTAAGGGCCATTGCCTCAAGCACAATACACGATTAGGAGATAATTAAATTTAAATTACATTGTTGCCCTTACACTAACACGGTACATTGGGTTTCAGAAATGCTGCAGGTAGATGTCGGATCGGGTATTGTGACAATTTACCGGTGTTAAATCCGACTTCTGCCAAAAGCAATAATCAATTCCAACGGGTTTGTCAATGCTAAAAATAATATTGTCAGATCCACCAGCACATAAATGTGTATGTCAGTCAAATGATAGATATATTTATTTACAAATTAGTGGTATTTAAAAGCTCGATGAAAAATGGTCAACTTGAAGTCAGTTTTGTATCTGTTGAAATGACAGTATTGCCTTCTTTATTCTTTACTTGAATGATAATCCTTGGATTGCAATGTGAATTCATCTCAGCCAGACTTGTGATGGTGACTGCTGATATGTATACACTGAAAATATCAATACCCTTAACGGAATCTGCAGGTTGCGGCAAGTTTGCCGGGACCTGAGCAGTGTGTAAGAACTGTTGGGGAGAGTATGCCGCTAGCGACAGTCCCAACTGATGATTCCACAGTGTGCTGGTACTGGCAAACAGCGTGCGCAGAGTGTGCCAGAACAAGATAAGAGTGTGCCGCTAGCGGCCCACAGTGCGCAAAAGATATGCCATGAATAAACTGTTTGCTGCACCGCTAGCGGCACGCAGTACGCCTAGAGTGTGCCAGAAACAGAGTGTGCCACTACCGGCATGCCCTGCATGGAATGCGCTGAATGAAGATTTGTCAGCTGTTTTTAGTTAACTCAATAAGCCGATCTGGGAAATTTTGACCCCAACATTTTTAAACTGGAGAAGAAACTATCGTAGATAGTATGGATAGAACTCCTGGCCTGATTGATCGCTGTGGGATGCCGTATGGGATGGTAAATTTCATATGTGGAACTCCTAACAAAACAGAACTTATTCCAGTGTGCACTATAATATTTTCTTCCGGTTGAGATTTGATACATGAGTTACACGACAGAATGTCCGCTTTTATTCAAGACAGCTGTACCGTTATACACTTCATCAAACAGCTCCACGGAACAATAGGGAAAATTCTGTAAGGATGTCCGCTGGTGGTAAATCAAAGTAAGTAATTTTTTGAATAATGTGTGTTGCATTCATAATTGGGTATTATGAGGGAAAACAAAGGAAAAATCATAGGTTCATGTGCATTTTTTAGCTATAGACAACGTTACTTGGACCTACCCATGCTCCATTTGATAACCCAGAAAACATAGGGAATAGCCTTGGATTTGAAGGATATTCATGAAAAAATCATATAAATAGTATTTAACTTTTTCTTATACTCCAATTGGATCCAATTGGATGGATGTTGCTGCGCAAAATTCTTGGCTTGAAGAATTTTAAAGGAAATCCCTATCTCTTAGCCTAGGAAAGGAAGATAACTTACTGGGGAAAACATGGAAAATGGCGCCAAAGCCCAAAATCACCAGCGGACTACCTTAAAACATTTATCTCGATTTCTTTGAATGTTTTGTCGATTTATCATAGATGTGAGGCGATTTATTGAGCGTACTTGCCATAGGACGGGACTTCTGAAGAATTGTAGATCGCTAATCTATAATAATCGCCTTTGGACTGGAACTTAAAGACGTCAGGAGTCTATAGTTGTGATTGTGAATCGCCAAGCTTTATCTATACACCATGCAAACATATTGTGACTGGTAACCTTGATGTGGTGAGTGATAAGGACCTAAAATTACTCAGATGAAGGGACCTAAATATAGAGAGCCGAGAAGGATAAATCTGAAGGCCAACCAGACGATAGTCCTGTCTTCTTTGGAACAGTACGTTATTGATTGGTCTAAGCGAGAAAAAGTTGAACCTACACCACTCGCTGATTGGCTGGATCTCACCAAGAGCAAGGTCGTTGAAACAATCCGCCATATTGACAGAAGTACCCTTCCCCAAGCAAAACAAATATTGAGAAACCTCAATTCGCAAGAAGTTCTAGCAAATCTCCAGATTAAATTCGTCGTAGTCACAGCAGACAAAGCTCCAGATAATATAATATTCATATGTAAATATTACTATTACCAGGTGCTGATTAAAGAATCGAGTGTAAACATATCAAATACGTCTACTTACTCCCAAACTGCATTTACTCTGGAAGATTTATTTAACAATCACAAAACGTTTCTTACGGAAAGAGGTATTTGTCTTCCGAACAATAATAACGATATATCAAAAGTATACTGGATTCCCAAAATGCATAAATCACCATACAAAGCTAGATTCATAGCTGATTCTAGAAGCTGCACCATCAAGCTTCTTTCAACCCTGTTGACGAGGGCCCTTCAGGAGGTAAAAGCATTTTGAGAAAGGTATTGCGCCACTATTTCTAGAAACTCGCTGAATGTATGTGGATATTGAAAAACTCAAAATGTCTTACGGAAGAACTTGATGCTAAAGATCACATACCGTACAGACATGTATCAACGTGAGATTTCTCGACTCTCTATGCTACAATCTCTCATCAGGACCTTATTGGCCGTCTAAGTGCAATAATAGTATCTGTGTTCAAGAAAACTGATCGTAGATTTATTAATGTCAGAAGCCATAAAGCATTCTTTAGCTCTACTACATACAAGAGATATTATTCATGGGATGTTTCTTTGTTTATAGAGTTGCTTGAAGTTCTCTTTAAAAATATCTATGTGAAATTTGGCAACACAATATATCAACAACACATAGGTATTCCAATGGGTACTAATGGTGCACCCCTGTTGGCTGACCTATATCTGTTCTCTTATGAATATGACTATATGCTGGCGCTTTCAAAAACCGATCCATTCAAATCTCGTTCCTTCTCATTCACCAAACGCTGTATAGATGATCTTCTCGCTGTGGATACTCGCTATATAAATGACGCAATGAAGGATATATATCCACCTTCATTGGATTTGAAGGAAACTACAGATAGCCCTACAGGTACATCATATTTAAACCTATATCTCTATAAATATCTTTATAACAAAAGAGATGATTACAATTTCGACATCGTAAACTATCCCTTTCTGGACAGTAATATTCCAGTGGGACCTGCATATGGCGTATACATATCTCGCGTAGTAGCATTTGCTAGATCCTGTGTTAAATGTGACGATTTTAATCAACGACACAAAACATTGTTGCAGAAACTTATAAAACAAGGCTATACCACCAAGCGCCTCCACTCAAATTTGGTGAAATATATCGCATGCTGATAGTAAAATACGAGCGTAGCGTGCAAGATCTGTGGCGTTACGTTTAGAAACTTGTGTCTAATTCCGCTTAACCCTGGGCTAAGGGCAGTATGAGTCCATGCACTTCAAGATCCTCATGGTGTTCATATGAACAGCCACAATCAAAGCGTGACTGAGATACATTATTCTCTGTATGACGACTTTACAACGATTATTATGGATTAAGAATACTGATCAGCGATACGGATTTGATATTTTTGGAACATCATGATGTCTTGCCGGCATCATTGAAAACTGTTGACCGCTTCTCTCTTGCAGGAAACTAGCCTATGTTTATGTATACTATGACTGTCTTTTGAATTTGGTACTAATACTGTTATATGGAATATGAAATGGGTCTTTGGATAAGGACGCGGATATTCTTTAATGGACGACGGCTGAATTATGAATGACGGACCAGACGCTTGTAATTCAACAATACCTGTTGTGGTTTTCTTCTTTTTCTTAGCTTTGCTTTCTAAACTCTTCTAAATTATCCATCCAAGCTTGGACAACGTGATCTACACGTACCGAGGCACAGACGTGTCCTTCATATATCAAATTACAAGAGTCGCCTTTTAGCTATCCGATTACGCAACTTTGAAAGTGAATCACTGTGAGATCAATTCACTGTGAGATCAAATTAGAAATTCCGTGACCCCCTTTGAAGTTTGAAATGTCCAGAATGGATATTTCAAGTTTTTAAAAACTTTTTGGGGAAAAACCTAGAAGTTGTTAGAAATGTAAGACGAAGGTTGTAATTTCAACATTGCTTCGATTAAACTGAATCGGCATCTGTCAATACATATATCATATACCTGGTTCTGTTGAGATGTAATTAAAGATGAACTAAGGGGCGTCCGAAATTTCTGTGAACAGCCATCGAGTCCTTCACTGTCAAATTGAAAACCGATCTAAGAAAGAAATTGTTAGGAATTGTTGGAGTTCATCTTGTCGTGAGCACTGAGTAACTCTAATGAACTGGGTCGTAGGCGTTTGAAATGTTCGTAGTGCTTCGAAGTGAGAAAACATAATTGGAGAGATATGCAATTGTCTCACTGTAAAACATTTGAAGCCAGGCTAGAAATAAAACCTTGGTCAGTTATTTTGACAATAGAACTGACACGACAAATATTTAGGTTCGAATGGTTTCCTTCTTTGATATATAGATTGTTGGTGATGTAACACTTTGTCACAATTCTCAACTTTTCTGTCACGGTAATATTCTGATAAGCCACACCAATCTGTGACTTGCACAAAATTCAAGTTACTCTTTTAACAATTAAGCTCCCCGCAAAGCATCGACAGGTGCATTAATTGAGACAGCGAATCACCATGGCTCTTTCCTATCTCTTAAACCTAGGAAATATATTTATTCAAAGCTAATTGGATTATTTGCTACCTGAAGTTGCTAGAATTATCATAAAGGTAAGCATAATGGTCCTTTCTTGGAATAGTAGCATAATTTGATACACATTTATCATATTTACACCAGTTATCAATAGTTAAAAAAATATATATATTGTAGTACCTCAATGCACCTGGCAATGCTATCAGCACAGCTTTTTGGTAATGATTATTTTGAATTTTCTTGCAATTCACGGATTCCAAATAGGCTTTCTTATGTCAAAATATATGTGTCTATTATTGTCTACTTTAAATGCGGATGGATACACTTCATGGAAATGGATGAGGTAAAGCAAATCTCTCTGACTGTTTGGGCTCGATTCATTATGTAATATATTTGACATGTGATACGTGTTTAGACATTTGGTCGCAATTATTTTCGACAATCCATTTGTTAAGCTGAGAAAAAGTTGAGAAAAAAATCGACCTTTATTCACTCTCTATAGAGAGCTGGCCTGTGCTTTTGATAATTTCGCGTAACTCGTTTCAATCTGGCCAAGGGCAAATAAGACCGGAGTGATTATCAGGAGTGGCAGTTTTCCAATAATAGCTAGTTTAATATTCTAAACATCTATCCTGTATTTAGTTGTTCTGGTGTAAAGTTTATGATTTGGAATCGGTAATATAAAACAGAGTTACAGTTTTGCGAAACAATAATTTGGTGCTGTTACGTGCAGTGTTCCTGCGTTAAAATGTGCACGTCAATTTGACATACTAGGATTCAAAATTAGTTCATCACACTAGAGCGAAACTATAGAAAATAGAGCTATTCAATACCGAATTCACGTCGAAGCCGTGGATGGAGAGCGATACATACAATCAATCCAGTGCGATTAGAAATAAGGGAAATAATTTAAATGACTTTGGTGATGCTTACTCTTCGCCCATTAATGTAGATAAATGGAAAAGGAAAGATTTTTTTTTGTCACGGTTTAGTTTGTTCAACGCTGATAATATTCCATAGTACATGATTCAGATTGAGGGTATTTGTATTGCTTGTTACATCATTTAATATGATACAGATATTCGACGAGGAAATAATTCAATTGTAAAGTGGTACGCAGAAAGAGGGAATTGCTTGGATGTGAACAATATATATCGACTGGTATTTGGATAAATGGAATCAGTAAAATATAAACGAGGATATAATTATAAGGCCCGCTCCTTAATACATGATTCAGATTGGGGGTATTTGTATTGCTTGTTACATCATTTAATATGATACAGATATTCGACGAGGAAATAATTCAATTGTAAAGTGGTACGCAGAAAGAGGGAATTGCTTGGATGTGAACAATATATATCGACTGATATTTGGATAAATGGAATCAGTAAAATATAAACGAGGATATAATTATAAGGCCCGCTCCTTAATACATGATTCAGATTGGGGGTATTTGTATTGCTTGTTACATCATTTAATATCATACAGATATTTGAGAAGGAAATAATTCAATTTTAACGTGGTACGCAGAAAGAGGGAATTGCTTGGATGTGAACAATATATATCGACTGATATTTGGATAAATGAAATCAGTAAAGGATAAACGAGGATATAATTATAAGGCCCGCGAAGTTTTTATGTGTTGTGATTTGATAACAGACAGTACTATTATTGTGTACATGTATCTGAAAAGCTTTTATCATGTTTTATGTATGGAGGGCGAAATTGTCTGACAGAAGTACATTTTCTTGGTACGTTCAAGCGAGAAAGCATTTTCACTTTTACAGTACAAAAACATCAATATTCTGGCATCACCCAAATAATTAATGAAATCATTTCGCTATAGAGACAATTGAAGTATTTGTTTCTCTGATTTTTTCCGTACAAGCTGCTGAACTGAATACTTTTCCAATCTTGAAAGACACTATAGAACAAGGAGTAACAACCGTTATATCTGTTTCTACGTCGCCTCTCAGACTACTGGTAGTACTCTGGATGATTTTTCTGAAAGAATCTTCAAAAGTATCTCCCAGACATTCGGCAACGGACTTCCGTTAATTCGTCCAGATATCCCACATGAATATGACCGCATGCAGTGGTCTCAGTTGATGAAACTCCGGATGTATCTAAACCCCTGTTGTACTCGGTGGGAAATCCCATTGCCGCTTATAGTGATGGACAGTTTGGATGGCGGACGAAGCCAGAGTACCCGGAGAGATCCACCGCCCGTCGGCAAGTAACTGACAAATTCTCACACATGCACCAGCTGGGCTCGAACCCGTGTCGGTTCAATGGTGTCAGGCTAGCGATCACCAGCGAAACGTCTTAGACCACTCGGTCACCGGGCCCCCAGATATCTTTTGGTGAAATTCTGGAGTTTCTAACCGAGCCATTCTCGGTATAGAGTTTCGCTTCCCATTATGCAAGGGTATCAACCCACAATGCCCTGTTGTGCCATGGGTATCCTTTGGTGAAATCCCCCAGCCCTTGTCGTTCTTCATAATGCTTTGATGCGTATGGCTGGTTCCAGGGCTATCATTTGTTGGAAATCTAACCCCTGTGGTTGTTCGTGGGACATGCACAGACAACTCACAATGAAATGCACTATTACACTTGCTTGTTTCCGGTGGTATCAGTTGCTGAAGTCCAGGTGTCGGTAACCCCTGCTGTAGAGTCATACTTTTTGGTGTGTTTAACTTATCTGGCATAATTACTGAATTATGGTGTGTCGTTTGACAGAAGCAGAAATGTTCTCCGCTGAGAAGGGCACACTTCAGTATCAAAGTATAATCATACTGAGAGAGAATACGACATTTTCGATTCGATTAAACCAAATACAATCGTTACAAGCAGGGAATAGTTCAAAATCGTCTTTTGAAATGTTACATACAAGGTAAAACGATAGCCAAATGTTGTTATATCTATTTCAAACTTCTTGCATTGCACAAAAAGCATTACTAAAATAATAACCTTGTAATCGCAGGTTCGAAATTACTTTTTCCCATGGTTAAACCAGTTATAAAACTCAACTGTAAAAGAACAAGAAAGTCAAACATGTTTAGGTTTTGTTAATTCTTTTAGTACGACTGGTTTATTGAACATATATACGACATTATGGAACCATCACAGAACTTCGTCGACTCTACGAATTATTTTGGAAGGGTTTACTCAGACAGTGAATGAGTAGACAGACTATGGACGAATCGAACGTTGGAGTTCGCCTGTATTCTGTTAAGATGAATACAGGTCAACTCGTCTGATGTTTCGGCACCGGGTAAGTTTCCATGATATACCATGATAATTATTCATTAATTATCATTACTATTATTATTATCTTGTGTTACTTGTAATATTATTACCAATTTGCAGTAGATGGTAGACAAACAGATTACTAGAAATTGGCAACTTATTTTGCTATTATTAAGAAGGTCTTCACTTTGAACTGTATGCAAATTGGGTCAACCACTTACAAGGTCAAGATCAAAGTGTATGGTACATACGCAATCTAATAATCTTATAAATTCATTTGAGATACATGCTGTTCAGTGAAACCGGTAATAGCAAAAGATACGACTTTAGAGCGTATGACGGATAGATGGCTATAGTTTGCCATCCTCTCCCAGGATGCTTTGCGCTACGCTCCATTTACCCCTGTAGGGAGGGGCCTCGTCATTTTTTGCAGGATTCTTGCAGAAACCAAGAACTGTTCTGTCTGTTTTACTGATCGCAAAACGTATATTTGTCTTGAAATATACTCATCAGATATTCAATGTATTTCAAAATGGCAGTGTCACACAGTTTGAAGGCAGCTTTTGACAAATAACCGTATAACTATAAGTTGGTGAATCGCGGCTGATATTAATTCGCCCAGTTAGACGGTCGCCATATGCGTTTACTGTGGCAACAGATGACGTTGGGTTAACTACCGCACAGTCCGTGAGACCCTGACAGCGCTGAATGGAGAGGCGCGAAGCAGAACGTAATGAATGCCTGGTAGCGATTGATAGTTTGCCTATTGTGTGATGACGTAAATAAAGTGACGAGATCAAACATTCGAACTGCCTAGACGGAAATCAACGAAACGATCATACATTCCACAGAATATCTCGATCTTGCGAATGGATTTCAAAGTACATGTACACAAAGTCAAGGCAGGGTTGACAAGTGCGATCTATGGCCGGATATTGCAGAGTCTGTCAGGGATTGTGATCTCACTACTGCGAAGTCTCGACTCTTTGCGCAGATTATTTTTGACGTATTTGGAATAGGGCTCTTTCTATCAGTCTTTTCCACGAACCGTGCGTCCGTGAGTTAGTTAGCAGAGGCAATTGCTGGAACCTATGTCAACACAGCTTCAAAAATTGTAGAGGAATTCTGATATCTCCCGTGGAAAGAAGAATGGCTCAATTTTCTGAGACTGCACAATGAGATTGCAGTCACCAAACATCCCCTAGCATATGTTTTTCGAATACCGGTACTTTTAGTTTTGCAAAAATTGTTCACTCGCATCGTTGTTCTCGGAATTCCGAGTTCTACAGCTCTCTATCGCCTATGGGCATGAGTATCCATGTGTCAAATGTATATATATGGAAATGGATAGTCGGTAGGCTGTTAGAAAAGAGACTTTTTATTAGTGTTTAGAAGCGATAATGGAAGGCGAGACTAGCAAAACTTAATAGCCATCTGCATTTACAACTTGGGGCAAAACTCGTCTGGTATTAAGTTAATGCATTCCGAGCACTCAGACAATATATATATGATTTGATATGATTTTGTTCTACAGAATCCGTCAAAGGTAAACTGCGCACCGGACTTCCAGTATATTTTCGAATTTCTGTACAACACGAGCGATGATAGACATCATTTACATTGCTGTAACACCCATTGTAACACGTAATTTCTGTATTGGAGAGTTTATATTTGATTATACATGTTCACATTCAGCTGAATGGATAAACTTAATGGTGAAAATGAAATGAGTGGTCCGAGGTACCGTTTGGTAGACTCCAGGTTTAGAATTCCTTAGATCTGGATACAATGGCGAAATGTCTTGTTCGTACATAGATATGGTCGGTAACGTGGCGTAAATTTCTTCCCAGTCAGCTGATCATATGAACAGAATCTCAGTTTAATGGGTGTCCCTGTGGCTCTACCTTAAGCCTCTATGAGACGGATATACTAAGATATTCAATGTTCGCCGGTAGTTGGGGGAGGGGCGATGCATTCGTCAAGTAAAATATATACATTTGGAAAACTATTTTAAAATGGTTGAGGAATTAATGGAACAAATTACACTTCATGTTATCCTTCATTGTGTTCTTCAGCAAACAAATTCTCATTTCGGTTGAATGGATTCTCAGCGGCTCACTTTAAATCTGGAGTATTCTATTCGCTTTACCAAACTCCATATTCAAGGATCGAATATAATTGTATGTTATAAATTTCCTTGGAAAAAAATCACGCCTGATTACTCTTATGTGGTAAAAGGCATGGGTGCACATGATTAACAGATAGCAATCGAATGATGGAAAGTTTATCAAGTGGACTGGTTTTTGTAGCCCAAAAACATACTGTCAATTAGATTTGTCCTCGTTCTCTTAAAAAAAAAGATAAAATGAGAATAATTAATCTAGGATAACTAAGGGCCATTACCTCAAGCACAATACACGATCAAGAGATAATTAAATTTAAATTACATTGTTGCCCTTACACTAACACGGCTTCAGAAATGCTGCAGGTAGATGTCGGATCGGGTGTTGTGACAATTTGCCAGTGTTAAATCCGACTTCTGCTAAAAGCAATAGTCCATTCCAACGGATTTGTCAATGCTAAAAGTAATATTCTCAGATCCATCAGCACATAAATATGTATGTTAATGAAATTATGGATATATTTATTTACTAGCTAGTTGTATTTAATAGCTAATTGAAAAATGGTCAACTTGAAGTCGGTTTTGTATCTGTTGAAATGACAGAATTGCCTCCTTTATTCTTTACTTGAATGATAAGCATTGGATTGCAAAGTGAATTCATCTCAGCCAAACTTGTGATCGTGACTGCCGATATGAACACACTGAAAATATCAATACTCTTAACGGACTCTGCAAGTTGCGGCAAGCTTGCCGTGATCTGAACAGTGTGCTAGAACTGTCGGCCAGAGTATGCAGCTAGTGACAGTCTCAATTAATGATTCCACAGTGGCAAACCTTGTGCGAAGAGCCTGCAAGAACAAGATAAAGAGTTGCCTCTAGCGGCGCACAGTGTGCAAAATATATGGCACAACTAAACTGTGTGTCGCACCGCTAGCGGCACACAGTACGCCTAGAGCGTGCCAGAACCAGAGTGTGCCACTACCGGCATACCCTGCATGGAATTCGCTGAATGAAGGTTTGCCAGCTGTTTTCAGTTAACTCAGTAAGCAGGTCTGGGAACTTTTGACCCCAACATTTTCAAACTGGAGAGAACACTCTCCGAACTATACTAGCACAGGAATACACAACCGAAGGAACTATACATAATAGGTGTACCACACTGTACATGTGCCACATTGGTTAAAGTTATATTTATTAGTGGAATATTCTCTGAGTGAACAATTAATTCTGAGACAAAAGTTAATTGCAGGATTCTAACGTATATGGTATACTGTTACCTTTTCTTTCAATGGACTACTTATGGTGCACATTAATACATGTAATATGGTTTAGAGTTGTTGCTGATATCCTGTCTTTCTTGTATAATTTATATAATTGGTTGATTTGTGTTGGTAAGTCTGTTTGAATACAAAGTAACAGTTTGATTATGTTTCAGGCTAGTCCAGTGATTTTTGTAGACAAGTTATATTTTTCTCTGTTATGGACATGTTGACCATTGTGTTTCCTAAATTCATAGGGTCTGGGGATAGTTTTCTCACTAATCAGTGATAGACAGTTCCAACAAAATTCACTGATAATATTGTGTTCACTAAGGGAAAGAACTGTTTATGTGCATATGGTCTGTTTAGATTCCATTGCATGATTTTAATCGCAACAGTGTAGTAACTTCTTGTAGTAATTTGTATCATTCATGTGAAGGTCAGGATGATGTCAGACTATAAGAATATTAATAAGCCCAGATGTTGCCAGAGGGCTAACGGAAGAGTGCGCCCTGGAGAACTGCCAGAAGAGTGCACCGGAAGGCAGCCGGAATGAATCCGCAATCTGTATAGTGTACCGGAAAGCTCATTTGTGTATGAAAACCTTTGTTGCGTCAACCTTGCTGCAAACGTTCCGGCAGACTGAGGTTGCGCGGTGGGGTTGCAGCTTAAGGCAGTGTACCAGAAGAATATTATTTTGGTGAGGGAATCCAAGTCCATATGATCCTATGGCCAGAGCGTAGATCCACAGGAGACTACTCCCAAGCTGTGGGACGATACCCCTTTGGCATCACAGAGCTAAGCTCACTGGGATATTTTCAGTGATACAGCTAACTTCAACGAACTTGTTTCATAGACATCCTCTTTTAAAGGGTGACGGAAGTGTGTTTTTATTAACATCGATCAGATATTTCAAATTATTTTATTTTCTTTCAGAAAAATATCCCATTCCACTGGGCAAATCAATGCGATATGCAATATGTAACGCGATACACAAAATGACGACCCCTGATAAATCAAAACCTCCTCATTTCTGGTCAGTGTTGGAATGTTAAAGGACCTGCCCCAGTTTAGTTTAATGATTCGAGGCTCGATCTTGGATGAAAAAAATAGAATTGTTTTAATTGGCTCATCTTTATATTGTCAGAACGCTTTCTTTAGTATACCAAACTAAATTCTGAGGGAAAGTGTTCCCCTATATGAGATTTTCGTCGTCAAACTTCCATTTTCCGCAAATAAATTGGATTGAACTCCTGACCTGCATGAGCGCTATGGGATGCCGTATAGGATGGTAAATTTTATATGTGGAACTCATAACAAAACGGAACTTATTCCAGTGTGCACCATAATATTTTCTTCCGGTTGTGATTTGACAGATGAATTACACGACAGAATGTCCGGTTTTTATTGAAGGCTGAGTATGACCTCCTGTACCCGTTATACACTTCATCAAACAGCTCCACGGAACAATAGGAGAAATTCTTCAAAACATTTATCTGGCTAGTTTTGAAGGTTTTGCCAATTAATCATACAAATTGTCGTGAGAGTACTTGACATAGAACCGGAATTCTGAAGAATTATAGACTGCTAATCCATAACAATCGCCTTTTAACAATACTTGTTGCGGTTTTGCAGCTTTGCTTTCTAAACTCTCCATCCAAACTTGGACAACGGGATCTACATTTACAGAGACACACACGTGTCCTTCATACCTCAAATTACAAAAGTCGCTTTTTAGCTATCCGATTACGCAACTTTGAAAGTAAATCCAATTCGCTGGGAGACCAAATTAGAAAACCGAGACACCCTTTGTTCAGAATGGATATGCCAAGTTTAAAAAAAAACCTTTTGGGGAAAAACCTAGAAGTTGTTAGAAATGTAAGACGAAGGCTGTAATTTGAAAATTGCTTCGATTAAACTGAATCCGTACCTGTCAATACATAGATCATATACCTAGTTCAGTGGCGTGGTTGAGATATAATTAAAAATGAACTGAGGGGCGTCCGAAATTTCTGTGAACGGGTCCGTCAGTGCCAACTTGAAAATCGACCTGGAAAGAAATTGTTCGAGTTCTTTATCTTTTCGTGTGCACTGAGTAATTCTAATAAACTGGGTCGTAGGCTTTTAACTAACACTGTCTTGTAGCGGTCTAAATTTGCAAAATCGTCCGCTTCGAAGTGAAAAAGCATAATTGTCTCATTGTAAAAATATGAAGCCAGACTAGAACCAAAACCCAAGTTAGTTGTCCAATTATTTTGACAATAGAAGTGACACCACACATATTTAGGTTCAAATGGTTTTCTGTCTTAATATATAGATTGTTGATGATGTAACACTTTATTGTCATAATTCTCAACTTTTCTGTCACTGTAATATTCTGATAAGCCACACCAATCCGTCACTTGCACAAAATTCAAATTACTCCTTTAGCAATGAAGCTCCGCTGAAAGCATTGGCAGGTGCATTGAGACAGCGGATCACCATGGCTCATTCATGCGGTCTGTTTCATATCTCTTCAACCTAGAAAATATATTTATTCCAAGCTAACTGGATTTACAACTTCGAAAAATTAAACTATCACTGCAATATCTCACAAAATTGGGTTCAAATCACTCGAATCCTGCATATAACTGTGTTTTCAAACCTCAGTACGTTGATTTCTATTTAAAGAAACCCTCCATTATTCCACCTCTTGGAATTCGTATGAAATTACACATTGTAGCAGCTGTTATTAAGCTTAATCAAATTTTACCCAACAAGTTCTTGCCAACTCCACCATGGCCGTTAATCAAACCAGAAGTAGATATTACATTGGCGAAATATACAAAGGCAGACACACGAGCCAGCTCATGTATACACACGAAATTGGTCTACTAAGAGAAAAATACAGATCGCATCAGGATATTTATACAGATGGTGCTAAAGATGGCGAGAGAGTAGCATGTGTTACTTTCTTTAGTTCCAAAACTAAAACCTGTCGACTACCAGGTAAAAGTTCGATATTCACTGCAGAAGCAAAATCTCTATTGTCGGCTTTAGGGTCCACTAAAAGGAAGAAATATGTCATATTCTCAGACTCACTGTCATGCCTTCAAGCGATTGAAAGTGGAAATTCAGCTCATCCCACCATCTTGAATATTCTACAATTATATGACTGAAAATCTGATCAACAGATTAATATTGTGTTTTGTTGGGTACCTAGTCACTTTGACATCAAAGGTAATACTGAAGCTGATAGGATGGCTAAGGCAGCCCTAGATGATGAGGTTGATCCTGTTGGAATCCCATACAGTGATTTCAGTCCATCTATCTCTGCTTATGTGAGAAAGTTGTTTCAAGCTTTATAGGATGCTGTGGATAATAACAAACTTCACGAGTTAAAAAAAATGTGTAGGCTATACTCATCTGAACAGCCAGAAACGTTTCGATCAAGCCATGATTAGATGATGTAGAATCGGTCATACACGATTAACTCACGAACATTTACTGACAAAAGAGCCAGTCCCAAACGTGTATTCACTGTGAGATCACAAAGTTGTTGGGAGCCATGAAGATCTCACAGTGAAACATATTCTTATCGACTGTATAGATTTTAAGATTGTAAGAGATAACTTTTATCGAGCAGCTACTTTGGAAGATCTTTTTAGTCGAGTAAAAGAAGATTGCATTTTAAATTATTTGAGAGAGATCGGTTTGTTGTATGTATGAACATGTTTTTACTGCATTAGTTTACTGAGTTTACTGAACCTTAATTCTCTCTCTCTCTCTTGGATTATTTCCTAACTGAAGCTGCTGGAATTATCCCAAAGATAAGCGTAATGGTCCTTTTTTTGAATAGTAGGATAAGTTGATATATATTTATCATATTTACACCAGTTATCAACAGTTAGAAAAAAACGCCTCATATTAAAGTGCCTCATTGCACCTGCCAATGCTATCAGCTTCTTTGGTAAAGGATTATCTTGAATTTTTGTGCAATTCACGGATTCAAAATAAGCTTTCCTATGCCAAAATAGAGGATGAGCCTGTTATTGTCTACTTTAAATGCGGATGGATACACTTCATGGGAAATGGATGAGGTACAGCAACTCTCTCCGACTGTTTGTGGTCGATTCATTATGTAATATATTTGACATGTGATACGTGTTTAGACATTGGGTCGCAATTATTTTCGACAATCCATTTGTTAAGCCTTGAAAAATTCACGACGAAGCCGTGGATGGAAACCGATACTCATAAACAATCAAGTACGAGCAGAAATAATGGAAATAATTTAAATTAATTTTGTGATGCATACTTTTCGCCCATGAATGCAGATAAATGGAAAAGGAAAGATTGTTTTGTGACGGTTTAGTTTGTTCGCCGCTGATAATATTCCATAAAACATGATTCGGATGGGAAGTATTTGTATTGTTTGTTACATCATTTAATATGATGCAAGTGTGAGGGGAGGAAATAATTCCACTTTAAAGTGGTACGCAGAGAGAGAGGATTCCTTGGTTGTGGGAATATACATCGATTGATATTTGGATAAATGGAACCAGTAAAGTATAAAACGAGGAAATATGTATAAGGCCCGAGAGTTTTCTACATGTATGTGTTGTGATTTGGCAGATGGTGTTATTATTGTGTACATGTATCTGAGAAGCTTTTACCTGATCATGTTTTATGTATGGAGGCACGATTATCTGACAGAAGTACATTATCTCGGTACATTTGAAAGAGAAAGCACTTTCACTTTTACAATAGAAATCTCCAAATTCCAAAGATATAAGTAAGGGCCAGCAGCTAATGTGTCAAGGTCTAGACAGATACAAGTGTACGCAACAAAAACACATCAATTTTCTGGCATCACCCAAAAGTCTACGATGTTCAATGTTCACCTGGAGTTGGGGAAGGGGCGATGCATTCGAAAAGTAAAAAATATATATGAGGGAAACTATGCCAGAATGGTTAAGGAATTAATAGAACAAATTGCACTTCATGTTATCCTCTGTTGTGTTCTTCAGTAACCAAATTCTCCTTGCAGTTGAATGAATTCTCAGCGGTTCACTCTAAATCTGGAGTGTTCTATTCACTTTCACAAACTCCATCTTCAAGGATCGAATATAATTGTATTTTATAAATTTACTTGGAAAAAATCACGCCCGATTATTCTTGTCTCCCTAATGTGGTAAAAGGCATGATTAACAGATAGCAATCGAATGATGGAAAGTTTATCAAGTGGACTGGTTTATGTAGCCCAAAGACATAATATCAATTAGATTTGTCCTCGTCCTCTTAAAAAAATAAAATGGAAATAATTAATATAGGATAACTAATAAGGGCCATTACTGCAAGCACAATACACGATTAGGAGATAATTAAATTCAAATTACATTGTTGCCCTTACACTAACACGGTACATTGGGGTTCAGAAATGCTGCAGGTAGATGTCGGATCGGGTATTGCGACAATTTACCTGTGTTATATCCGACTTCTGCCAAAAGCAAAAGTCAATACCAACGGGTTTGTCACTGCTAAGAGTAATATTTTCAGATCCATCAGTACATACATGTTTAGGCTATTGGAATCATAGATATATTTATTTACTAACTAGTTGCATTTAATAGCTAGTTGAAAAGTGGTTAACTTCAAGTCGGGTTTGTATCTGTAGAAATGAAAAAAAGTGTCTCCTTTATTCTTGACTTGAATGATAATCCTTGGGTTCCAATGTGAATTCATCTCAGCCAAACTTGTGATCGTGACTGCTGATATGTAGACACTGACAATATCAATACACTTACCGGAATCTGCAGGTTGCGGCAAGCTTGCCGTGATCTGAACAGTGTGTCAGAACTGTTAGGGAGAGTATGCCGCTAGCGACAGTCCCAACTGATGCGTCCACAGTGTGCTGGTACGGGCAAACTGTGTGCGGAGAGTGTACCAGAACAAGATAAGATTGTGCCGCTAGCGCCGCACAGTGCGCAGAAGATATGCCACAACTAAGCTTTGTGCCGCTCCGCTAGCGGCACACAGTACGCCTAGAGTGTGCCAGAACCAGAGTGTGCCACTACCGGCATACCCTGCATGGAATGCGCTAATGCGCTGAATGAAGATTTGCTAGCTGTTTCTAGTTAACGCAATAAGCAGGTCTGGGAACCTTTGACCCCAACATTTTCAAACTAGATTGGAAACTATCCAAACTAGCGTAGGAATACACCACAAAAGGAACTATACAGAATAGGTGTATCACACTGTACATGTGTCAAATAGTTGAAGTTATACTTATTAGTTGAATATTCTCACAGTGAACAATTAATTCTGAGACGAAAGTTAATTGCAGTATTCTAACGTATATGCTATACTGTTACCTTTCTTGTCAATGGACTACTTATGGTGCACATTAATACATGAAATTAATGTAATATGGTTTAGGGCTATTAGATCATGGCAGTTGGTGGAAATGGTAGAACATGTTTTGCAACCTTGAGTTGTTGCCGATATCTTGTGTTTCTTGCATAATTTATACAATTGGCTGCCTTCATGCCACTAATTTGTGTTGGTAAATCTGTTTGAATACAAAGTTTTATCACTAATCAGTGATAGACAGTTACAACAAAATTCACTCATAATGTTGTGTTCACTGTAGGAAAGAACTGTTTATATGCATATCGTCTGTTGCATGATTTTAGTGCAACAGTTTGAGTGGAATAATTTGTACATTCAAGTGAATTTCAGGATGATGTCATTCTGACCATCACCATGACAATATTGATGAGCCCAGAAGTTGCAAGGTTGCCACCAGAAGAGTGCGCCCTGGAGAACTGTCGGAAGAGTGCGGTGAAAGGCTGTCAAAAGAGTGCGCCGGGAGGCTGCTGGAATAAATAAGCAGTTTGCGACACATTTGCCGCAATATGTATAGTGTACCGGAAAGCTCATTTGCATAGGAAAACCTTTGTTGCGTCAGGCTTGCAGCAAACGTTCCGGCAGACTAAGGTTGCGCGGTGAGGTTGTAGCTTGCCGCAGTCTGTCAGAAGAATATTATTTTGATGAGGGAATCCATGTCCATATGATCCTATATGCAGAGCGTATATCCCAAGGAGCCAGTACTCCCAGGCTGTGAGACGATACCCCTTTGACATCACGGGGCTAAGCTAAACGGGATATTTTCAGTGATACAGCTAACTTTAACGAACTTGTTTTATAGATGTTGGAAATTATTACTCCGATGAGCAGAGATGGTACAAGGTGGATTTGTCTAGATCATCTCCTACTCCCCCTTCTAGCAATGTTTGAAATATCATCTTTTAAAGGGTGACGACGGTGTGTTTTTCTTTTAACATCGTTCAGATATTTCAAATTATTTTATTTTCTTTCAGAAAAAGTCCTTCGACCTATTTCCCTGGGTCAGTCAATGCGATATGCAACATGTTATGCGATATACAAAATGGTGACCCCTGATCAATCAAAACCTTCTCATTTATGTTCAGTGTTGGAATGTTGAAGGACCTGGTCCGGTTTAGTGAGGATTTGGCCCCAATGATTTTCGGTTCAATGACTCGAGGCTAGATCTTGGGTGGAAAAAATTTGATTGTTTTTAATTGTCGTATCTTTATGTTGTCAGAACGCTTCCTTAGTGTATCAAACTAAATTCTGAGGGAAAGTGTTCCGTATATGAGATTTTCGTCGTCAAACTTCTATTTTCCGCAAAGAAATTGAATTGAACTCCTGACCTGCATGAGCGCGCTATGAGATGCCGTATGGAATGGTAAATTTAATATGTGGAACTCATAACAAAAAGGAACTTATTCCAGTGTGCACCATAATATTTTCTCCCGCTTGTGATATGACACATGAATTAGACGACAGAATTACAAGCGTCTAATCCGTCATCCATAATTCAGCCGTCGTCCATTAGAGAATATCCGCGTCCATAATCCAAAGACCTATTCCATATTCCATATAACAGTATTAGCACCAAATTCAAAAAGACAATCATAGTATACATAAACATAGGCTGTTTCCTGCAAGAGAGAAGCGGTCAACAGTTTTCAATGATGCCGGCAAGACATCATGATGTTCCAAAAATATCAAATCCGTATCGCTGATCAGTATTCTTAATCCATAATATTGGTTGTAAAGTCGTCCGGATTTTATTCAAGACTGAGTATGACTGCTGTACATGTACCCGTTATACACTTCATCAAACAGCTCCACGGAACAATAGGGAAAATTCTTCAAACATTTATCTCGCTTTCTTTGAAGGTTTTGTCGATTTATCATACAAATTGTCGTGAGAGTACTTGGCATAGAACGGGACTTCTGAAGAAGTATAGATCGCTAATCCATAATAATCGTCTTTCAACAATACCTGTTGCGGTTTTCTTCGTTTTTTCAGCTTTCTAAACTCTTCTAAACTATCCATCCAAACTTGGACATCGGGATATACACGTACAGAGGCACTCACGTGTCCTTCGTATCTCAAATTACAATAGTCGCCTTTTAGCTATCCGATTACGCAACTTTGAAAGTAAATCCAATTCGCTGCGGGGCGAAATTAGAAAATCCGAGACACCCTCTTGGGGTTTGAAATGTCCAGAATGGATATGTCAAGTTTTTAAAAACCTTTTGGAGAAAAACCTAGAAGTTGTTAGAAATGTAAGACGGAGGCTGTAATTTGAAAATTCCTTCGATTAAACTGAATCCGTACCTGTCAATACATATATCATATACCTGGTTTAGTGGCTTGGTTGAGCTGTAATTAAAGATGAACTAAGGGGCGTCCGAAATTTCTTTATCTTGTCATGTGCACTGAGTAATTCTAATAAACTGGGTCGTAGACTTTTAAATAACACTGTCTTGAAGTGGTCTAAATGTTCAAAATCGTCTGCTTCGAAGAGAAAAAAATATAATTGTCTCACTTTAAAAATGTGAAGCCAGACTACAACCAAAACTGAAGTAAGTTGTCCAATTATATTGACGCTAGAACTGACATGACACATATTTAGGTTCAAATGGTTTCCTTCCTTGATATATAGATTGTTGTTGATGTAACACTTTATTGTCATAATTCGCAACTTTTCTGTCACTGTAATATTGTTATGAGCCACACCAATCCGTGACTGCACAATATTCAAGTTACTCCTTTAACAATAAGCTCCGCTCAAAGCATCGGCAGGTGCATTGAGACAGCGGATCACCATGGCTCATTCATCCAGTCTCTTTCCTATTTCTTAAACGTAGGAAATATATTTATTCAAAGCTTTTTTGGATTATTTTCTTCCTGAAGTTGCTGGAGCATAATGGTCATTTCTTGGAATAGTAGGATAATTTGGTATATATTTATCATATTTACACCAGTTATCAAGAGTTAGAAAAAAACGCCTCATATTAAAGTGCCTCATTGCACCTGCCAATGCTATCAGCTTCTTTGGTAAAGGATTATCTTGAATTTTTGTGCAATTCACGGACTCAAAATAGGCTTTCGTGTGCCTAAATAGAAGATATGTCTATTATTGTCTACTTTAAATGCGGATGGATACACTTCATGGGAAATGAATGAGGTACAGCAACTCTCTCCGACTGTTTGTGCTCTATTCATTATGTAATATATTTGACATGTGATACGTGTTTAGACATTGGGTCGCAATTATTTTTGACAATCCATTTGTTAAGCTTTGAAAAAATCGACCGTAATTCACTCTCTATAGAGAGCTGGTCTGTGTTTTTGATAATTTCGCGTAGGTCTTTTCGATCTGGCTAAGGGCAAGTAAGACCGGAGTGATTATCGGGAGTGGCAGTTTTCCAATAATAGCTAGTTTAATATTCCGAACATATCTATCTAGTATTTAGTTGTTCTGATGCGAAGTTTATGATTTGGAATCGGTATTATAAACAAAGTTGCAGTTTTACGAAACAATATTTCGATGCTGTTATGTGCATTGTTTCTCCCTTTGGGTTGTTCCATGCGTTGAAATATGCACGCCAGTTTGACGTACTAGTATTCAAAATTAGTTCATCGCACTAGAGCGAAAACTTAGAATGGAGCTACGATAATACCGAATCCACGACGAAGCCGTAGATGGAAACCGATACATACAAACAATCAAGTGCGAGCAGAAATACGAGAAATAACTTAATTTATTTTTGTCATGCATACTTTTCCCCCATGAATGCAGATAAATGGAAAAGGAAATATTTTTTTGGGGGACGGTTTCAGTTTGTTCAACGCTGATAATATTCCTTAATACATGATTCGGATGGGAAGTATTTGTATTGTTTGTTACATCATTTAATATGATACAAGTGTGATGGGAGGAAATAATTCAATTTTAAATTGGTACACAGAAAGAGGGGATTCCTTGGTTGTGAGCAATTAATATCGATTGATTTTTGGATAAATGGAATCAGTAAAGTGTAAAACGAGGAAATATTTATAATGCCCGGGAGGGTTTTGTGTTGTGATTTGACAGAAGGTATATGGCCTGTATATGGCCTATTTGACCTGTATATGGCGAGATTCTGCTGGTGGACGTTTCGTCCCCGAAACCCGCCCCTGTACAGACCTTTGGTCTTTGATATATGTTGGCATTTGTGGGAAGTTGATGCTGGGTCGACATCGGGCCTTACAGACTAGTCTTTAGTGTTAAATGCCGTCATTTTCATCTGACGACGATACAGCTCACCAATCCCCAGTGAACGAGTTGTCACAGTGAAACAGCTCACCAATTACCAATATACGAGTTGTCAGAGCATTTCCATCATAGCTCTCTAGATTTGTATCTAATGCCGGTGCTAGGGGCCGTGTGGTCATATTATCCAAGTTGCCACATGAACAGGTACAATAAAAGCGGACCTGAGATACAACACATATCACGAATCGTTAGATTCTTGGTATGTGCTTTAGAATAGGTTAACCGGAAGACTATACTGTGAAGTCATGTGGCTCTGCCAGTATGTCGGCACCTCTTCCCACTTCCCTTATATGTGTTGTAATTATCATTGTGTAAATGTATCTAAGGAGCTTTACCTGATCATGTTTTATGTATAGAGGCACGATTATCTGACAGAAGTACATTTTCTCGGTACATTTGAACGAGAAAGCATTTTCACTTTCACAATACAAATCTCCATTTTCCAAAAATATAAATAAGAGCCAGCAGCTATTGTGTTAAGGTATGGACAGATACAAGTGTACGCAACAAAAACACATCAATTTTCTGGCATCACCCAAAAGCTTATTTCGCTGGTGACAGCGGCGGAGGCAATTGAAATATTTGTTTCTTTAACCTGTTCCATACAAACTGATGCTCAACTGAATACTCTTCCAATCATGAAAGACACTATAGTACAAGAGGTAATAACTGTAATATATGCTTTCAGGTCCCCACTCAGACTACTGGTGGTAATTTGGATGATTTTCTTTCAAATAATCCCCAAATGATCCTCCAGAAATTCGACAACTGACTTTCGTTAACGCGTACAGATATTCCAAGGCTATACTGGATCTAAAGTACATAAAACAAACTAGAACAGCAGATATCTAGCATACTCTATAGTAGTTGTGCCAAAAACGTTATCTCTGAATTAAAATGAAATCACACAAATAATGACATCAATGCAGTTCGCGCCAGTCCAGTTCGCGTCCGTCTATGGATCTTTATTTCCAGCTTTAATTTCATGTATCAAAGGCAAGCTTTGCAATTGGTTGTGCCTGTTCTTCGCTATTTCACGAATTTAGATTCATGCTCAATAAACGAAATCAACTCTTCCAGTTTTTTAAATGAGGACATTTGTCAAGGCCGCTGGTGTATTCTGAAGACTAAAGAAAGCTGTCTCTTGCCCGTAGCTCGCTTCGGTTGAATAATTTGGCACCACAGACTGCCATGATTACAGATTCTGTCGGTGAAAACGTTTTGGGATATGTGTAAAAATGAACGGTAAAATAGGAGATTAAGTACACCAAGTTTCCGGTAAAATAGTGCTGACGAAACTGAGTTCATGATACTTTGGTTTAATAGAAGCCCATCCATCGTACTTTCGTTCCATTTATTCTGTTGAACGGCTGTCGAATTAGAGAATTTGAAATCACAGTTCTTCCTGTCTTAAATCTTCATACGCATGTGAGTTATTCATATGTAGAAAAAATGTTCAATTCTTGCGATACGTCGAAGACTAATTTAAAACTCAACCCATGCGTCAATGCCATTCCTTCCTCTGAACATGTACTTTGTATTTATATGTATGTACCTCTGACGAGAGAGCAAATTCATACAATGTAAGTACAACGTCGTATAGAGGGTCTTAGCCCATCATATAGGACATATGAGCGAAATCCAGTCACACTTCAGCTGTTATGGCACTAACGAAAATGACAAAAATACCCTGATGAAGTACAGTTTGGTATTTCAGAACAGTTTGGTATTTCAGAACTTAACATTCGCAAGACAGGTTAGCTGATGGTTTGAACATACATCTCATTAAGTAATGCTGAATTCTTTAACTGCATACTGGTACACCAACAGAATGGACCCCAGATGGCGGATCTTAAGAGAGGTCTTAACAAGAGCACAAATCAAGGCATTAATTCCCACCACATATCAAGGGTAAGAGTGGGGGTTTGGGTAGGGTTTAAATACAAATCCTTGCTTAAAGAGATTTATCATTATTTTGTATGATTTCCTTTTAACGAGAACAATACAATGAGAACAAAAGGTTCTCTTGTTGTGAGAACGATGGACAAAGGATGATTGAATATCATCAGAACGGAAACAATATATTCTTCTGTAATGAGTTCAATGTGAAAAAACGATGGGTCTTTGTTAGGTATTGTTTGCTATAGGAGAAAGAGAGAGAATTATATTTAACGTCTCGTTCAGCAAAATAGCGACGATCATACAACACTGTACGTACGTCATCAAAGCAAGTCAACAATCCAACATCAGTCTAAAAAATGACAACAAAACATATTAAGGAATTTGTACAAACAGTATAATTTATTCAGCAAAATGATTGCTCTCAAATAACTTAAAATCAAATCTTTTCCCAGTAGACTAAAAAACTAGCTGCTCGGTAAAAATAATCTATTACAAACTCACGATAAAGAAAGCAGATCAAAATATGTTTAATTGTGAGTTTCTCATGGGGTTGATTCGTTGTTATAGGAGCAGTAGGAGGCGAACAGTGAGCCTTTTGTTAGGGTTGGGCTCGTCATGGGCACAATTGGGAGAATTTTTTTTTCAATATGGAGAAATAACGGGACTTAGGGGCGGATGAGGAAGTAGTGACGGACTTTTAAGTTAATCCCACGAACTAAATTGAGTTACGTCTCTGTAGATTGTACCATGATTTCGATTGCGGTAATAATGTATAACTTCACAGACATTGGTAATAGTTTCGACCTTTGACGGTTTGCAGCCTTGGAATCGCAATACATTCGCGTAAAATTACCTTGGATATATCCGGAATAAAGGAGGTATTATTTGTCTCTCGGTCACGTATTTCTTCTTTTGATGTCGAGTTCTCTGTAAAAGCTTTTCAATCTGAAGCCGTTTGACGGATGTTCTTATAAAGGTTGAGGAAACAGATGCCGGCGCACTGACACGATGGCATATGACACAACAGATAAATATTCTGAAAGCATATGTAAAAACATCACAAAAATTCGTCAGTGCCATTCTGCTGCGCCTGACGATTGAATACATGCGTCTAGTCCGCCAATATTAAAATATTCAGCCATCGTCCGTTAAAATCATTTCCGAGTCCATAATCCAAAGAGCTAATTCGTACAGCAGCATATGCACCACATTAAAAAAGAACAAAGCAATCATAGTATACATAAACATAGGCTTGTTTCCTGCAAGATAGAAGCGGTTACCAGTTTTCAAAGATGCTGGCAAGACATCAAGATATTCCAAATATCACTTCCGTATCGCTGATCTATATTCTTAATCCCGATGATTTTCGTTGTATAAGTCGTTATCTAGAGAATCACATCGTTCAGTCACACATTGATTGTCACTGAAGAATGTCTATCAACAGGTGCAATGACTGAACGACGGTTGATAAAACATGATAACACAACAATGGTAATAATTATATTCCTACATTGTGAACCACCCTGCCAGAAAATACTAGCTCGGGTGAGAATCGAACAACACAATTTATCCCTGAAGAGGACTACAAGGGTTATGGTAACGATAAGAAATCACCCCAGTTTGCTCCATGAATCGGTCAGGATATTCTGAAGTAATCTATATTATAACGGTATACTTAACAAAAAAAATGGACGAATTATTTGCCAAGCAAGAACGTATTATAGACCGACTGAGGGACACATCAGATCATATCTTCATTAAATTCCACGTATTAATGGTAGCTCCAATGCGTGAGAAAAATAGGAAGGCTCAATTTCCTGAGACTGCAGAATGAGATTGCAGTCATCAAACATTCCCTCGCATATGTTTTTCGAATACCGGTACTTTCAGTTTTGCTAAAATTGTTCACTCGCATCGTTCCCCTAATTCCGAGTTCTAGAGTTCTTTATCGCCTTTGGACAGGAATATCCATATGTCGAATCGTATATAGAGGAATGGATCTGAGTTAGTCGGTAGTCGGTTTTTAGAAGCGATAACGGAAGACGAGACCAGCAATGGTTAATAGCTATGTGCTTTTACAACCTGGGGCAAAACTCGTCTGGTATTAAGTTAATGCATTCCGAGCACTCAGACAATATATATATAATTTGACTATCATATATCTATAGAACCCGGCAAAGGTAAACTGAACACTGGATTTATTCGCGAATATATTTTCGAATTTCGATATAGCACGAGCGATAATAGACACTTTTTGCAATGCTGTATTTGCAATAGACATTATTTACACGCATTGTCAGCATCATGATGATGATTACATAAAAGTGTTCCCTCCATTGCCTCGGACGACCTGGGAAATATCTGTATAGGGGAGTTTATATTTGATTATACATGTTCTCCGACAGTTGAATGACTAAACGTAAGGGTAAATATGAAATGAGTGGTCCGAGGCACCGTTTGGTAGACTTCATGTTCAGAATTCCTTAGATCTGAATACAATGGCGAGAAGTCTTGTTGGTACATAGATATTGTCGGTAACGTGGCGTAAATTTCTTCTCTGTCAACTGATCATACTAAAAAGATTATTGGATGTTCCTGCGATTTAACTTACCCCTATATGAAACGGATACGCTACGATATCCAATGTTCACCGATAGTTAGGGGAGGGGCGATGCATTGGTAAAGTAAAATATATACATTTGGAAAACTATTTAAAAATGGTTAAGGAATTAATGGAACAAATTACACTTCATGTTATCCTTCATTGTGTTCTTCAGTAACCAAATTCTTCTTTAAGTTGAATGGATTCTCAGCGGCTCACTCTAAATCTGGAGTATTCTATTCACTTTCACAAACTCCATCTTCAAGGATCGAATATAATCGTATTTTATAAATGTCCTTGGAAAAAATCGCGCCTGATTATTCTTGTCTCCCTAATGCGGTAAAAGCCATTGATGCACATGATTAACAGATAGCAATCGAATGATGGAAAGTTTATCAAGTGGACTGGTTTATGTAGCCAAAAGACAAAATATCAATTAGATTTGTCCCCGTCCTGTTCAAAAAATATAATGGGAATAATTAATCAAGGATAACTGAGGGCCATTACCTCAAGCAAAATACACGATTAGGAGATAATTAAATTTAAATTACATTGTTGCCCTTACACTAACACGGTACATTGGGTTTCAGAAATGCTGCAGGTAGATGTCGGATCGGGTATTGCGACAATTTACCTGTGTTATATCCGACTTCGGTCAAAAGCAATAGTCAATTCCAACGGGTTTGTCAATGCTGAAAGTAATATTTTCAGATCCATCAGTACATAAATGTTTATTTACTAGTTAGTTGTATGTAATAGCTAGTTGAAAAGTGGCTAACTTGAAGTCAGTTTTGTATCTGTAGAAATGACAAAATTGTCTCGTTTGTTCTTTACTTGAATGATAATCCTTGGATTGCAATGTGAATTCATCTCAGCCAAACTTGTGATCGTGACTGCTGATATGTATACACTGAAAATATCAATACACTTACCGGAATCTGCAGGTTGCGGCAAGCTTGCCGTGATCTGAACAATGTGCCAGAACTGTTAGGGAGAGTATGCCGCTAGCGACAGTCCCAACTGATGAGTCCACAGTGTGCTGGTACTGGCAAACAGTGTGCAGGTAGTGTACCAGAACAAGATAAGATTGTGCCGCTAGCGCCGCACAGTGCCCAGGGCACCGCTAGCGGCACACAGTACGCCTAGAGTGTGTCAGAACCAGAGTGTGCCACTACCGGCATACTCTACATGAAATGCACTGAATGAAGATTTGCTAGCTGTTTTTAGTTAACTCAATAAGCAGGTCTTGAAACCTATCCAAACTATACTAGCGTAGGAATACACCACAAAAGGAACTATACAGAATAGGTGTACCAAACTGTACATGTGCCACATATAGTTTGAAGTTATATTTATTAGAATGAACAATTAATTCCCAGACGAAAGGTAATTGCAGGATTCTAACTTATATGATATACTGTTACCTTTCCTGTCAGGTCTTAGGAAATAGCATGTACTTTTGTATAAAACTACTAGTTTTATCACTAATCAGTGATAGACAGTTCCAACAAAATTCACTCATAATGTTGTTTTCACTGTAGGAAAGAACTGTTTATGTGCATATTGTCTGTTTAGATTCCATTGCATGATTTTAGTGCAACAGTTCGAGTGGAATAATTCGTACCATTCAAGTGAAGGTCAGGATGATATCATCCTGACCATCACCATGGCAATATTGATAAGCCCAGAAGTTGCAAGGTTGCCGCTGGAAGAGTACGCCATGGAGAACTGTCGGAAGAGTGTTGCGAAAGGCTGCCAGAAGAGTGCGCTGGGAGGCTGCCGGAATAAATAAGCAGTTTGCGACACTTTTGCCGAAGTCTGTATAGTGTACCGGAGAGCTCATTTGCATATGAAAACCTTTGTTGCGTCAAGCTTGCAGCAAACGTTCCGGCAGACTGAGGTTGCGCGGTGAGGTTGTAGATTGCCGCAGTGTACCAGAAGAGAATTATTTTGGTGAGGGAATCCATGTCCATATGATCCATGTGCAGAGCGTATATTCAAAGAGCCAGTACTCCCAGGCTGAGAGACGATACCCCTTTGACATCATGGGGCTAAGCTAAACGGGATATTTTCAGTGATACAGCCGACTTCAACGAACTTGCTTTATAGATGTTGGAAATTATTACTCCGATGAGCAGAGATGGGGCAAGCTGGATTTGTCTAGATCATCTCCTACTCCCTTCTCCTCCTTCTCTGCATGTACTGAATATGATTACAAGCAATGTTTGAAACTTGCTCTTTTAAAAGGTGACGACGGCGTGTTTTTTTTATCATCGTTCAGATATTTTAAATTTGATTTTCTTTCAGAAAAAGTCCTTCGAGCTATTTCGCTGGGTCAATCAATGCCATATGCAATATGTTATGCGATATACAAAATGACGACCCCTGATCAACCAAAACCTCATTTCTGGTCACTGTTGGAATGTTAAAGGACCTGGTCCGGTTTAGTGAGGATTTGACCCCAACGATTTTCGGTTCAATGTCTCGAGGCTCGATCTTGTGTGAAAAAATTAAAATAAATAAGATTGCTTTTAATTGTATCTTTATGTTGTCAGAACACTTTCCTTGGTGTGCCAAACTAAATTCTGAGGGAAAGTGTTCCCCTATATGAGATTTTCGTCGTCTATCTTCCGCAAAGAAATTGAACTGAACTTCTAACCTGCATGAGCGCTGTGGGATGCCGTATGGAACGGTAAATTTCATATGTGGAACTCATAACAAAACGGAACTTATTCCAGTATGCACCACAATATTTTCTTCCGGTTGTGATTTGACACATGAATTACATGACAGAATGTCCGGTTTTTATTCAAGACTGAGTATGACCTGCTGTACCTGGTATACACTTCATGAAACAGCTCCACGGACCAATAGGGAAAATTCTTCAAAACATTTATCTCGCTTTCGTTGACGGTTTTGTCGATTTATCATGCAAATTGTCGTGAGAGTACTTGACACAGAACGGGACTTCTGAGAAATTATAGATCGCTAATCCATAATAATCGCCTTTCAACAATATGTTATGCGATATACAAAATGACGACCCCTGATCAACCAAAACCTCATTTCTGGTCACTGTTGGAATGTTAAAGGACCTGGTCCGGTTTAGTGTGGATTTGACCCCAACGATTTTCGGTTCAATGTCTCGAGGCTCGATCTTGTGTGAAAAAAATAAAATAAATAAGATTGCTTTTAATTGTATCTTTATGTTGTCAGAACACTTTCCTTGGTATGCCAAACTAAATTCTGAGGGAAAGTGTTCCCCTATATGAGATTTTCGTCGTCTATCTTCCGCAAAGAAATTGAACTGAACTTCTGACCTGCATGAGCGCTGTGGGATGCCGTATGGAACGGTAAATTTCATATGTGGAACTCATAACAAAACGGAACTTATTCCAGTATGCACCACAATATTTTCTTCCGGTTGTGATTTGACACATGAATTACATGACAGAATGTCCGGTTTTTATTCAAGACTGAGTATGACCTGCTGTACCCGGTATACACTTCATCAAACAGCTCCACGGAACAATAGGGAAAATTCTTCAAAACATTTATCTCGCTTTCGTTGGCGGTTTGTCGATTTATCATGCAAATTGTCGTGAGAGTACTTGACACAAGTAGTAGGGTCTACCACTTTCGAGTAACATTTCACCCGGATGTAGTGACGTCACGGGGAGGAATTGAGGAGGAACTAGTAGCGCCATCTGTACACTCTGGACGCAAGGGAGACAACTCGGACTAATGAGGAGGTGTGCGCTTGGCCGCCATCTTGAATTTTGTGGAAAAGGGAATGTATTCCGATGCGGTCCTGGCGGTGATGCGGTCGCGGAAAAAGTAGTCCCTAGATAAAATGGTCCGATGGGGTCGAGTGAGGTATCAAAGTGAAGCATTCGTGAAGGGGCATCTGATGGGCTGGGTGTGGGGTTGACATATCGGCATTCCATGCCGCCATTGTTCCCCAAACTGGTGTGTCCAAAATGGCGGATTTTTTCAGTATGCTCAAACACTACCTCCAACTTTCCCGGCCCGGCCCCGGCCCCGCCCCGGCCGCAGCGCGCCCCGGCCGCAGCGGGCGCGCGCGGGTTCTCCGGACGCGCGCGTCATCACCAGGGCGTGACCTTTGGACATGTCCAGACTTGTCTTCTAGACAAAATGGCGGACTAGACCCGGAGAATACCGAAGAGGTCCGCCCGCAGTGAGTGAGTGAGTGAGGCGTGCAAAACGCCTGTGAGGCGTCCCCAACGCCCGTCTTAACGCATGGACGCACTAACGACGTTGAGTGAGTGAGTGAGTGAGTGAGGGAGTGGTCATATAAGGTCGTTTGTACACCATTAGCCTCAGTCTGTATCCATCCTTTGACCGGGTACCATGTCGAGTACATGTCGGTTCTGTCAAAAGACACTCTCTCGTCGCGACAATATGCTCAGACATATGCGTCTAACGCATAGACAAGAGACACCACCAAGTCCCGCTATAGGTCCACCAAGTGGCGTAGGACATCCCTATACGATGACGGTGAGCGGCCCTACGGGGTGTGGAAAGACGTCCTGAGTGGTGAAGTTTCTAGAGGAAGGTGTGGCAACCCCAGCTCCGACACGTGTTGTTTGGTGTTATAGCCAGTGGCAGCCCGCCTACGAAACTACGCGATTAGAGAATGTGAGCTTTGTCCCAGGAATTCCTCACGACATAGACGAACCCTATTACTTCGATTCCGAGCAGACCAACGTGGTAGTGCTCGATGATCTGATGAGTGCGGCCAAGGACAATTCGAAAATCGCCGACCTATTCACCAAAGGGTCCCATCATCGCAATCTGTCCGTCATCTATTTGACTCAGAATCTCTTTCCTCAAGGGAAGGCGTCCAGAGATATTGCCTTGAACTGCCAATACTTTGTGTTGTTCTCCAATCCCATTGACAGAGCACAAATCCGTGTGTTTGGTAGTCGAATTTATCCTCAGAACATCGACCATTTCATGCAGGCGTTTCAAAGAGCGACAAGTCGTCCGTACGGCTACCTGTTCGTAGATTTAAAAGCCCATACCCCGGAAGATCGTCGGCTGACGACCCACCTGTTACCCGGCGAGGCATCACCACAGCCCCTACACTATCCACCGAGTCCACATCTGGTAGGGCAGCAGCAGCAACCCACCCCCATACAGCGTGTCCCCTTCATACAATCAGTCCCGGAATATCACCCAACCGTGAAGGACCAACCCGAGGTTGAAGAACATAATGTGAACTCGAGGCTATGGAAGGATTTGTTCAAAGAAAGTATGGACGCCGAGATGGGCGAGATGTTGGAGGCCACAGGAAACAAGTTTCAACGCAAAGGGTATTCGAAAGAGGAAGCCGCAATTTTAGCCCATAACAGATTGGCACCCAGACTACGACGGGCTTTACGTCAGCGGTATGTCGATCTCGTGACCCATATGAAATTGTTGGATAAGGACCCAGTCCATATGGAAATTGAAAGAACAGCGTCGATGTTGAAAACCTCGGGCATGAACTGGAAAGCGGCGTATGTCAGAGCAATAGCACTAAAGAAACATTTGTTCGAACGCATCATTAAGACCAAAAGTGTCTCACTATAAATAGACCACACGGCACCAGTCCCCTCATTTCACCATGAGCACTGCAGAGTCCAACTTGTTTGAACTCGACAACGAGGATATTCTAGCCGAAGCCTTACGTCAAGCCAATGTCGATGCTATTATTGATACAGCGCAAGGTGGAGTCACCGTTCAGCACCAACGTATGCCTTCACATCTTACCACGCTCATAGATGACATCCAATGGGTGACACGCGTATGTCTTCTGCTGCATAAGAGACAGATAATATCCAACGAGGATACCAACACAACTACCCGTGCCCAGAATCTGCTGACCCTGCATGAGGCATTTCAAACCTTTATGGAGACCCAGCTGGAGACGGGAAATTATCTTCTTCAACCTCCAACATCAACGTCCAGTGATGATGGACATTGCATAATGCGTTGAGACATGTATGGAGACGGGCGTTGAGACGGACGTTATGGCGTTGAGATGGGCGTTAAAGCGTAACAACCGGCGTTGATGGGCGTTACTGTCTATAAAAGCAAGCGTATTTCCAAAAACACGCACAGTCGACGTTCAACCGTGAACATGGCATATACTTACTCTGAGTGCGAACGCACGTTCACCAGGCATTACGATATGATGCGACACCAGAAAAATATACATGGGATTGAAGACTCCGAGGAGTGCGTTGAGGCGGATGCTGATACAGAGGCTGCTGAGAGTGTATCGACTGATACCGAAACAGAGATTGCTGAGAGTCCATCTAGTGATACAGAGAGCTTGACCTCAGATAGTCAGCCTACATCCGTGGAAAGTGAGGCAGAACCTACCTTCTGGGATCGTATTGTGACAGCAGCTATCAATACTTACGCTGCAGCGATCGAGGACGCCGGAGAGGATAATTTACAACAGGCATACACCCAAATGCGCCCTCGCATCAGGAAAACAGCCATGGCGATCTATGAACAGTATACCTTACTACCGCTTGAAATGAAAGGCGACCTCACGCACAGGTCCATCATGAAGACCAAGCGTCACTTGGAAGAGGCTATGGGGCTACCACCCACCGAGGCTCTGGAAAATGCGATCAGAATGCGCAAACAACTGTTTCAGGACATGCTGCCCGAAGAATATCCAGGCCTGCCCGACGACGCTTAGGTCACACCGAGCAAAGATGGAACATTTTGAAATGGCGACTTCTGATTGGACAGGAATACATCTAACGGACAGGAACGAATATGACAGATGCAAATGGTGGCCTCTGATTGGGCAAGAGTGTTTTTGAGTTGTAAACATACCCAACGCGGCTCCCCCAGCGTTGGTATGATGTAACATTGGGGAAAATAAACTATATGAAAATAACTTCTTCTTGTTGTTGTTCTCTCAAGTGTCATCCTTGTTGTTTTAGATCACTCCCGCGCGCGCGCGCGCTGCGGCCGGGGCGGGGCCGGGCCAAGGTGCGGGCCGGGAAAGTTGGAGGTAGTGTTTGAGCATACTGAAAAAACCCCGGAAGTGACGTCACACACACACACTTGCGCAGACCCATCAAACCACGTGAATGTTAGTCCAGGTGGATGCTCCCCCACCTAGGATTCACATGGATACCTCACTCGACCCAATAGGCCCATGAGGGGCTCGCCTAGACCACAAAAACGTCTATGTCCTTGGGCTACTGCGCATGCGCAGAATGCCCCTATGTCTACCCTACATCCACGCCATCAGAGGCTCCATTACATAGGCTTCACATGGATACCTCGCACGACCCATTCGAACCGTGAATAGCCCATCTCTAACCCAAACACACCCACACACACCCCCCCAAAATGGCTGCTTTCTCTACTACGGCCAGACTGCGCATGCGCAGACTAGACTATGGACAACGTACGAACCATTAGCATAGTCAAGTGCTCCTGCATGAGAGCTTCAAAATAAGACCTCATACGACCCCATTGGACCATTAGTGGCCCACCTAGACTCCAACATGTTCACCCCGTATGGATTTATACATACATTGGGCTTATATCCCAGTATATGGGTCTATATGGGGCTATAGACAGACCTCGAACTTTTTTCAAAAATTTCATCGTTTCGTGCCGGGACACTTCCTATCATGTTTGTCTTGACGAGACTAAGAAAACAAATCCAAACAACCATACCGCGAATGTATAGAAGTAGGTTTCCCAGTGGGACAAACATTGGTCCTATACCCCAGTATGGGACTATATGGGTCTATATGGGTCTCCCTGAACTTTTTTCAAAAATTTCACCGTTTCGTGCCGGGACACTTTCTATCATGTTTGTCTTGACGAGACTAAGAAAACAAATCCAAACAACCATACCGCAAATGTATAGAAGTAGGTTTCCCAGTGGGACAAACATTGGGCCTATACCCCCATAACCCGTATATGGGTCTATATGGGGCTATATGGTACTTTTTCAAAAATTTCACCGTTTCGTGCCGGGACACTTCCTATCATGTTTGTCTTGACGAGACTAAGAAAACAAATCCAAACAACCATACCGCAAATGTCTAGAAGTAGGTTTCCCAGTGGGGCAAACATTGGTCCTATACCCCTAGTATGGGACTATATGGGTCTCCCTGAACTTTTTCCAAAAATTTCACCGATTCGCTCCGCGACACTTCCTATCATGTTTGTCTTGACGAAACTAAGAAAACGAGACCCCACAACCTATACCGCAAATGTCGAGAAGTAGTTTTCCCAGGACGGTGCTATACCCCCCATACCCCATATAGGCATTTTCCCGTAATTTAGGATAAAGTCCATGTTCCGTTTTTTTGTTTTTTTTTCAGGAAATTTTTTACATGCACCCACCCATGATGCCCCTTCACATAGGCTTCACTTTGATACCTCATACAACTCCATCGGCCCATTAGGGGTTCCCCTAGCTCTCAAAACGTCTATTTTCATACCCTTTGGCCACCGCGCATGCGCAGAATGGTGACAACGCCCGAGCCGCTAGTCCAGTCAGATGCCCCTTCACGAATGCTTCACTTGGATACCTCACTCGACCCCATCGGACCATTAGGGACTCCCCTAGCTCCAAAACGTCTATTTTCATACCCTTTTGCCACCGCGCATGCGCAGAATGCCGATATTTCAATCCCACACCCAGCCCATCAGATGCCCCTTCACGAATGCTTCACATTGATACCTCATATGACCCCATTGGCTCATTAGTGGCTCCCCTAGCTCCAAAACGTCTATTTTCATACCCTTTGGCCACCGCGCATGCGCAGAATGCCGATATTTCAACCGCACACCCAGCCCATCAGATGCCCCTTCACGAATGCTTCACATGGATACCTCATATGACCCCATTGGACCATTAGGGACTCCCCTAGCTCCAAAACGGCTATTTTCATACCCTTTGGCCACCGCGCATGCGCAGAATGCCGATATTTCAATCCCACACCCAGCCCATCAGATGCCCCTTCACGAATGCCTCACTTTGATACCTCACTCGACCCCATCGGACCATTTTATCTAGGGACTACTTTTTCTCCGCGGAAGCTTTTTCCCGCGACCGCATCACCGCCAGGACCGCATCACCGCGGAGGAATACATTCCCTTTTCCACAAAATTCAAGATGGCGGCCAAGCGCACACCTCCTCATTAGTCCGAGTTGTCTCCCTTGCGTCCAGAGTGTACAGATGGCGCTACTAGTTCCTCCTCAATTCCTCCCCGTGACGTCACTACATCCGGGTGAAATGTTACTCGAAAGTGGTAGACCCTACTACTGACACAGAACGGGACTTCTGAGAAATTATAGATCGCTAATCCATAATAATCGCCTTTCAACAATATGTTATGCGATATACAAAATGACGACCCCTGATCAACCAAAACCTCATTTCTGGTCACTGTTGGAATGTTAAAGGACCTGGTCCGGTTTAGTGAGGATTTGACCCCAACGATTTTCGGTTCAATGTCTCGAGGCTCGATCTTGTGTGAAAAAAATAAAATAAATAAGATTGCTTTTAATTGTATCTTTATGTTGTCAGAACACTTTCGTTGGTATGCCAAACTAAATTCTGAGGGAAAGTGTTCCCCTATATTAGATTTTCGTAGTCTATCTTCCGCAAAGAAATTGAATTGAACTTCTGACCTGCATGAGCGCTGTGGGATACCGTATGGAACGGTAAATTTCATATGTGGAACTCCTAACAAAACGGAACTTATTCCAGTGTGCACCACAATATTTTCTTCCGGTTGTGATTTGACACATGAATTACATGACAGAATGTCCGGTTTTTATTCAAGACTGAGTATGACCTGCTGTACCCGGTATACACTTCATCAAACAGCTCCACGGAACAATAGGGAAAATTCTTCAAAACATTTATCTCGCTTTCGTTGACGGTTTTGTCGATTTATCATGCAAATTGTCGTGAGAGTACTTGACACAGAACGGGACTTCTGAGAAATTATAGATCGCTAATCTATGGTGGCCGAGAGAGGCCATCGTCACTTCGCCATCGTACGTCAAAAAACAGAGCGATAGAGCGATAGAGCGATGGCGATAGAGCGATAGAGCGATGGCGATAGAGCGATAGAGCGATGGCGATAGAGCGATAGAGCGATAGAGCGATAGAGCGATAGAGCGATAGAGCGATGGCGATAGAGCGATGGCGATAGAGCGATAGAGCGATACGATAGAGCTACATGACTGCGCATGTCTCATAATCATGCATATTCATACGGTGATAATCGTACCTCCAACACAAGAGAGATCGCCGCTAAACTCTAGTTATTATCAGGCGGATTCATGAATATTATAGGGGCCAGCGGCATACCACAAAGATTACACAGATAACACAGAGAGATAGACCGATAAGTTTTATTGTATATGGGCTAAAATAATAAACATTGGCTAAAAGATCGACATAAGAATCTAATAAATAAAGCAGTGATATTCGCTGTCTGGTGAACATATACATCTGGAACATTTGAAATCAAGTTTTGTAATTAATGCTGATCAACGCTTGTAAAAAAATCAACGTAGAATCGAAATAGAAGAGGTCACTCTCCCCCCCCCCCTAAAATATTGGTGATCTGATTTACCCATAGTCTCGTAATTTTTCGTCAAATTCAACTTCTAACTCCTCTGATAGAAAAGACCAATTCGTCCGTCGATGCGTAAGTTGAATTATTTGAAGTTGTGGGTGCCGAACGCGGCCATTTCCGCGTTTTTATCGAAAAAGAAAGGCGGATGTCATATGAAACTGATAATTCATTAAGATTGTGCTGATCATGGCTGGACTTAACACTAAATCGCATAGAACAAATCGCATAGCACTGCTTTTTTATATCTTATTTGGTTTTGTTAGGTAATACACATTGTACATGTACATACAATATTTTATCGTACTAAACAAAAATGGCTGTATTTGTAATTAGAAACTCATGTTATACAACAAACAGATACATCGTCATTACACCTCGATTTATCTACGCAAACAACATCATAAGAGTCTAAACAGTAAATGCAGCGATGACCAATACTGGTAAAACAAGCGCCATTCGCAGTTCTTATACTGGAAATATTTATCGGTTTCGTACGCACATTTAAAGCGTTTTGAACACTTTTCAACCAAGGGATTTTTAACTACTTTCATTTTATATATAGAAAACAATAGAAATACAGTAGTTGAGTGGCTGATTTCTGGGTTGTAAAAGACCAAGTATAACTTTTTCTGGCGAAAATATAATTGGAACAACCGCCGAAGCGAACCAATTTTCCAGTTAACTCCACCAAGGGTAGATATGTTCACATTCCCAAAAGAGATGAATAATAGTCTCTGGAACTTTGCTACAAAATGCACATAAGTTAGATATATCAGGGTAAGTTTATGTGCAAAAATGTTGGTAGTCAATATTCGGTTAATAATTCTGTGTCGAAACCATTTATATTTCACATCTCTTTGAGACATTCCGTTCTTTGTGCAATGCGGGGGTATAGGGGGAGAGGCAAATCTTAATAAATTAATATCCTATCAACGTTTTCCAACAATTGAATATTAATAAGCGTCAATCCTTCCCCCTCCGTGTCATTAATCAAAGATCTTTTTTTTAAATATATTTATAATGGCATTCCTTGAATCAACTCAGAGTCGCTTTCTTGTACAGAATTTTTCTTAGTATGCATGGCGTTGATATTCATTTTGACCACCATGAAAATCTTGTACCGACAAATACCGTGAACACAAAGCTAGGCAAAAATGTCGACTTGTCTCGTTTTGGTGTAGTCATGCGCAGTCATGTACTTCGCTCTATCGCCATCGCTCTATCGCTCTATCGCCATCGCTCTATCGCTCTATCGCCATCGCTCTATCGCTCTATCGCCATCGCTCTATCGCTCTATCTCTATCGCCATCGCTCTATCGCCATCGGTCTATCGCTCTATCGCCATCGCTCTGTCGCTCTATCGCCATCGCTCTATCGCTCTATCGCCATCGCTCTATCGCTCTATCGCCCTATGGCACGATGGCGAAGTGACGATGGCCCCTCTCGGCCACCATACTAATCCATAATAATCGCCTTTCAACAATACCTGTTGCGGTTTTCTTCGTTTTTTCAGCTTTGCTTTCCAAACTCTTCTAAACTATACATCCAAACTTGGACAACGGGATCTACACGTACAGAGGCACGCACGTATCCGTCATATCTCAAATTACAATATATATAGTCGCCTTTTGGCTATCCGATTACGCAACTTTGAAAGTAAATCCAATTCGCTACGAGGCGAAATTAGAAAATCCGAGACACACTTTGGGGTTTGAAATGTCCAGAATGGATATGTCAAGTTTTTAAAAACCTTGTGGGAAAAAAACGAGAAGTTGTTAGAAATGTAAGACGAAGGCTGTAATTTGAAAATTGCTTCGATTAAACTGAATCCGTACCTGTCAATACATAGATCATATACCTGATTCAGTGGCTTGGTTGAGATGTAATTAAAGATGACCTAAGAAAGAAATTGTTAGAAATTGTTGGAGTTCTTTATCTTGTCGTGTGCACTGAGTAATTCTAATAAACTGGGTCGTAGGCTTTTAACTAGCACTCTCTTGAAGTGGTCTAAATGGAATCGTCTGCTTCGAAGTGAAAAAAACATAATTGTCTCACTGTAAAAATATGAAGCCAGACTACAACCAGATGTCCAATTATTTTGAGGATAGAGCTGAGACGACACATATTTAGGTTCAAATGGTTTCCTGTCTTGATATATAGATTGTTGTTGATGTAACACTTTATTGTCATAATTCTCAACTATTCTGTCACTGTAATATTCTGATAGGCCACACCAATCCGTGACACAAAATTAAAGTTACTCCTTTAACAATAAGTTCCGCTGAAAACATCGGCAGGTGCATTGAGACAGCGGATCACCATGGCTCATTCATCAAGTCTCTTTCCTATCTCTTAAAACCTAGGAAATATATTTATTCAAAGCTAACTGGATTATTTTCTACCTGAAGTTGCTAGCATTATCATAAAGATAAGCGTAATGGTCCTTTCTTGGAATAGTAGCATAATTTGAAACACATTTATCATATTTACACCAGTTATCAATAGTTAAAAAAATATATATTGAAGTACCTCAATGCACCTGCCAATGCTATCAGCACAGCTTCTTTTGCAAATGACTATTTTGAATTTTTGTGCAATTCACGGATTCAAAATAGGCTCGAAAGATGTGTCTATTATTGTCTACTTTAAATGCGGATGGATACACTTCATGGAAAATGGATGAGGTAAAGCAACTCTCAATCTGATTAAAACTCAGACTTAATAAACCGCTCCTCTTTCGGACATGTCGCTAAATTAAGATCTGGGACAATCCCTATAACAAATCCGTCAGATGAACTCCGAATCAAATAGTTTCCGGGTCAAATAGTCGCCCAATGAGACGCGTCGTATTATAGCGTGACGGCTAATCTCCCAATCTACGTTCTTGTTGCGATGCAGTTATGAACTGATTTTATGAAACAAATAACCGTACCTATATATCCAGCAGTGCAAGAAATATCCCTTGATCTTTTCACCTGGTCTGTCATTGAAGAGAGCATCGGGGAGCAAATAATCATCTTCGGTGATCGCTCAAGGACTGAGTCGACAGCAAAGAACGTCTTTGTCACCCGCCAGAAGCTTCAGCCTTCAGGCGGGAATTTTTGTGCGTCTCGTCCGTACACTCGGCAACATAAAGATTTCCCGTAGCCGGTAAAAAGAACGGCTATACAGTGTCTTTTACGTAGCATACATTACAGAGAGCATCTGCAGTCGCTCCTGCTTTAATGCGGACACGCCAACACACCATAATTTTAGATGTAATCGAAAATAATCGGCAAAATGGTACATCTTCAGAAAATTTATGACCCAACCCAAAGATCACAAGATCATTATTGTTCAGCATCATCAGATAAACAAGAACAGTACGATCAGACAACATGCAGGCGAAAATACGGTATAATTGACGTAATTCGTTGTTTTCCGCGTTTCAATGGTTGATCTTCAATGCAGAATCTAGGTCATAAATTTTCCGAAGATGTACCGTCTTGCGGCAGCTCCACGCCTGTTGAGACTGGACTGTGATTGGTCGCAAGCCTGACATGCGCGACAGATTTAAGATAGGGACTGTCCCAGATCTTAATTTAGCGACATGTCCGAAAGAGGAGCGGTTTATTAAGTCTGAGTTTTAATCAGATTGAGCAACTCTCTCTGACTGTTTGGGCTCGATTCATTATGTAATATATTTGACATGTGATAGGTGTTTAGACATTTGGTCGCAATTATATCTGACAATCCATTTGTTAAGATGAGAAATAGTTGAGAAAAAAAATCGACCTTTATTCACTCTCTACAGAGAGCTGGTGTGTTTTTGATAAATTCGCCTAACTCTTTTCAATCTGGCCAAGGGCAAGTAAGGCCGGAGGGATTATCGGGACTTTCCAATAATAGCTAGTTTAATATTCTAAACATATCTATCTTGTATTTAGTTATTCTGGTGCAAAGTTTATGATTTGGAATCGGTAATATAAACAAAGTTACAGTTTTACGAAACAATACTTTGATGCTGTTATGCGCAATGTTTCTGCTTGAGAGTTGCCCCATGCGTTAACATATGCACGTCAATTTGACGTACTAGGATTCAAAATTAGTTCATCACACTAGATCGATAACTATAGAAAATAGAGCTATTCAATACCGAATTCACGACCAAGCCGAGGATGGAAAGCGATACATACAATCAATTCAGTGCGATTAAAAAGAAGGGAAATAATTTAAATTACTTTGTTGATGCCTACTCTTCGCCCATGAATGGAGATGAATGGAAAAGGAAAGATTTTTTTTTGTGATGGTTTAGCTTGTTCAACGCCGATAATATTCCATAATACATGATTCAGATTGGGGGTATTTGTATTGCTTGTTACATCATTTAATATGATACAGATATTTGAGGAGGAAATAATTCAATTTTAACGTGGTACGCAGAAAGAGGGAATTGCTTGGATGTGAACAATATATATCGACTGATATTTGGATAAATGGAATCAGTAAAGTGTAAACGAGAAAATAATTACAAGGCCCGCGAGGTTATTATGTGTTGTGATTTGATAGCAGACACTATTATTATGTACATGTATCTGAAAAGCTTTTATCTGATCATGTTTTATGTATGGAGGGCGAAATTGTCTGACAGAAGTACATTTTCTTGGTACATTCAAGCGAGAAAGCATTAATTTTTACTTTTACAGTACAAAAACATCAATATTCTGGCATCACCCAAATTGAAGTATTTGTTTCTCTGACTTTTTTCGTACAAGTTGCTAAACTGATGCTAAACTGAATACTTTTCCAATCTTGAAGGACACTATAGAACAAGAGATAACAACTGTTATATCTGTTTCTATGTCGCCTCTCAGACTACTGGTAGATGATTACAATTTCGACATCGTAAACTATCCCTTCCTGGACAGTAATATTCCAGTGGGACCTGCATATGGCGTATACATATCTCGCCTAGTAGCATTTGCTAGATCCTGTGTTAATTGTGACGATTTCAATCAACGTCACAAAACATTGTTGCAGAAACTTATTAAACAGGGCTATTCCTCCAAGCGCCTCCACTCAAAGTTTCTCAAATTTAGCGATACATATCGCACGCTGATAGCAAAATACGAACGTAGCGTGCAAGATCTATGGCGTTACGTTTCGTAACTTGTGTCTAATTCCGCTTAACCCGGGGCTAGCGGCCGTATGAACCCATGTACTTCAAGATCCTCATGGTGCTCATATGAACAGTCACAATCAAAGCGTGACTGAGATACACCATTCTCTAGAAGTTATCTAGAGAATGGTGTATCTCAGTCACGCTTTGATTGTGACTGTTCATATGAGCACCATGAGGATCTTGAAGTACATGGGTTCATACGGCCGCTAGCCCCGGGTTAAGCGGAATTAGAACGATTGTTATGGATTAAGAATACTGATCAGCGATACGGATTTTATATTTTTGGAACATCATGATGTCTTGTCGGCATCATTGAAAACTGTTGACCGCTTCTCTCTTGCAGGAAACTAGCCTATGTTTATGTATACTATGATTGTCTTTTTTTGAATTTGGTGCTAATACTGTTATATGGATATGGAATAGGTCTTTGGATTATGGACGCGGATATTCTTTAATGGACGACGGCTGAATTATGAATGACGGACTAGACGCTTGTATTTGGATGATTTTTCTGAAAGAATCTCCAATGTATCCCCCAGAAATTCGGCAACTGACCGTTAACTCGTCCGGATATTCCGAGGCTGTATTGGATCTAAAATACATAAAACAAGCTACAACAGCAGATATCTAGCATACTCTATAGTAGTCCTCCCAGCAATGTTATATCTCTGAATTACGATAAAATCACACAAATAATGGCATCATTCCATTTGGTATCCGTCTATGGATCTTTCTTTCCAGCTTTTATTTCATGTTGTTTCAGAGGCAAGCTTTGGTTGTGCCTGTTCTCCGCTATTTCATGAATTCAGATTCATGCCCAATAAACGAAATTAACTCTTCTTGTTTTTTAGATGATGTCATTTGGCAAGGCCGCTGGTGTATTCTGAAGATTAAAGAAAGCGGTCTCTTTCCCGTAGCTCGCTTCGGGTCGAATAATTTGATACTAACAGAATGCCATGATTACAGACTTGATCAACATGTTTCGGGTTGATCGGAATATGTGTGAAAATGAACGGTAAAATACGAGCTGAAGTACACTGAGTTCCGGTAAAATAGTGGAGAAGAGTGTCGGATTTAGTTTGCTGACGAAACTGAGCTCGTCATACTTTGGTTTAATTGAGGTTCATTCATCTTCCCAAAGCGAGTTATATATCAGAACTATATGAGTGGGAGAGACGACTTCTACGACCTCCTAGTACATAGTGAAATCTGATAAAATAAACAAATCTGAAGTCATATCATGCAGTTTCGCGCCATTTGTTCTGTTGAACGGCTGTCGAATTAGAGGATTTGAAATCACAGTTTTTCCTTTCTTAAATCTTTATACACGTGTGAATTATTCATACGTGGAAAAAATGTTCAATTCTTAAGATACGTCGAGGTCTTATTGTCAACACATTGTACAGGTGCAGGGATGACAGTGAAGAATGTGTATATATATATGCATGCGCCTCTGATGAGAGAGCAAATTCATGCAATGTAAATACAGCGTTGTATAGAGGGTCTTAACTCATCAAATAGGACATATGAACGAGGATGATATGTAAGGTAGATTCACTTAATTATGACTGAGACTGACATTGTACATTTCTCAGGTTTATAATCTAAACGTTATCGATTTGTATACTTATTTTGGCACACCAATTTATGGCCTTTTCACGTTTTCTCGATGTGAGAAAGAACAAATTTCAAGTTACTCCTTTCGATTTATGAGGGTTAATGATGCATTTTTCCGAAGTGTATTTTTTTGTCCAGCAATAGACGTTCGTTAGTAAGATTGTTATTATAAGAAGACATAGCTGCGATTGGTGTATAGATTCGAGACTACAATTATTTTTTGGACAGATTATTTGTTAAATCCATTCCATCATCCTAAACATGCCATAAATCTTCATTAATTTCAATTCTAGATGGTGTGCGTGTAATTGTCTGGTCATTAGGTGTTACGCATGTTGCTAACACAACCCACCCGTTATTAATACTCTTAAGTAGCGATTCACCCAGCTCATCTGTCAGCATTTTGGGAGAGTTCGCGCAATAAAATGATCCTAATTTTCATTGTCATTATCACCCCGAACAATGCCGACATAGATCTGGTAGATAGCAAATCCAGTCACACTTCAGAGAGCGGAGAGCCACCGCCTTTTAAGGGTGATGACTTTGCCTCATCATCCTGAAAAGGTGACCTAAATTTACAATCATTGCTCATCACTCTTCAGAGTTCAGATTTTTAAAAACGATCATAGAAAAGGGTTATGGCTCCAACTCATCACCTTTTCGAGGTGATAATTATCACCTTTTTTCTAGCTGTGTTTGGTTACTGATCTTTCAGAACTAAACATTCGCAAGCCAGGTTTGAACGTATACTGCGATAAGTAATGCTGAACTTGCTTAACTGCGTACACCTAAACAATGGATCCCAGATTGAGGATCTTAGAAAGGTCTTAACAAGGGCACAAAAAGCATTAAATCTCATCCACATTTCAGGGGAAGAATTGAGGTTTGGGTAGGGTTAATCGTACGAATCCTAGCTTAAAGATATATATCATTAGTTTGTAAGGTTTCTTTTAACAAAAACAATATCATGAGAACAAAAGGTTCTCTTGTTGTGAGAACGATGGACAAAGGATGATTGAATATCATCAGAACGAAAACAATATATTCTTCTGTAATGAGTTCAATATGGGAAAACTGGGTTTTTGGTTAGGTTTCGATTGCTGTAGGAGAAAGAGCGAGAATTATATTTAACGTAGCATTCAGCAATATTTCATCAAAATAGCGACGATCGTATAAAACTCTACGTACGTCAACAAGGCAAGTCAACAATCCAACAGCAACTTAAAAGTGACAAACACAACACATTAAATAATTGGTACAAACAGTATAATTTATTGAACAAACTGACTGCTCTCTAATAACTTAAAATCAAATTTTCTCTCACCCGACAAAAAGGTCTTCTAAACTAGCTGCTCGGTAAAAAATGCCTTACCACCGTAAAATCTATATAGTCGATCAAAATATGTTTAATTGTGAGTTTCTCACGGTGTTGGTGGTTGCTTCATTGTTATAGGAGCAGTAGGAGGTGAAGAATGAGCCGTTTGTTACTGTTGGGCTCGTCATGGGAGAAATTGGCAGACAGTTTTTGTTTTCGTGCTAGGAACATATGGAGGAATAACGGAACTTATAAGGACGGAAGGAGAAGGAGCGACGGACTGTTAACTTATCCCATTAACTAAATTGAATTATCGTCTCTGTAGATTGTACCATGATTTCAATAGCGTTAACAATGTGTAACTTCACAGACATTGGTAACATTTTCGAGCTTCAACTATAAAGTCTGCAGATATGGAATCGCAATAAATTCTCGTAATTTACCTTGCATATCTCCGGAATTAAGGACGAATTATTTGTGGATGTACTGAAGGTGTTAGAAAAAGATGCCGGCGTACTGACAAGATGGCAATGACACCACATGTCAATACTCTGACTGCATATCTAAAAACATCACAAGAACGAAAAATCATCTCTGTGATAATTTATATCTCAGCCATGCTTTTATTCTAGATGTTCATGTAGACATCTTGAATTACAAGCGTCTTGTCCGTCATTCATAATTCAGCCGTCGTCCATTAGAGAATATCCGCGTCCATAATCCAAAGACCTATTCCATATAACAGTATTAGCACCAAATTCAAAAAGACAATCATAGTATACATAAACATAGGCTTGTTTCCTGCAAGAAAGAAGCGGTCAACAGTTTTCAATGATGCCGGCAAGACATCATGATGTTCCAAAA
>JAVTVY010011388.1:0-49931 GCA_036873755.1 Hanleya hanleyi
GTCTCTCCACACACAGATACAGTTTCGCGACTGGATGAATATTAAACGGAATCATAACGATTGAATGTACTCACACTGTGGATGGTTTCAGGTACTCAAGGAAATATGTAGTCGTGTGAAATAAAGATAACTGCCACTGCATCAATCAACCGTCTGCAACGCATTTTGGCGGGCTGCTGTTCGTTCGAATGACCAAAAACTGCCTCCGAACACAGAAGAGTTCCAGCGCGGGCCGGCTTGAATGATGAACATAGTCGCATGTGCATCGTTACGCGGTATTAGTACATTGGACAACATATGAATAATCAAATTTTAACAGTAGAGATCAGTATAATCACTTTATAAAAGTCATGTTACCGTACCGGTACGCAAAAGTGCTGTAAGGGTGGAAAATGTATGGCCAATACACACAATGTTCTAGACCATACACGTCAACACATTCCCTTTTTCCAAAAAAAAATTCAGCAAAGTTATACCCCTTTCCCCTTTTCTCAAAACACTTATGGTCTATTAAAACACTAGTGTTTTACAGCGAAACACTTAAGATTCATGTGTTTATGAAGTGTTTGCGATTAAAACACTTTTGAGAAAAAGTGTTTTTGTATTTGTGATAAACACTTTCTCCGTGCCACTAAAACACTAGGGTTTTGATTTTAAACACTAGTGTTTAATTTTGAGACACTAGTGTTTTATTTTGAGACACATCAAGTGTTTATAAAGTGTTTAGCCTATTTACAGTGTACCTCCTGTTTTTAGGAGGCCCGTTGGCCGTGTGGTGTAGATTGTCGACATATACTGCTGGAGGCTGGGTGCCTTACTCTGGCGGTCGCTGGTTCGAATCCCGCATGGGGCTCGACCAATTTTCAGGACTCAAATTTGTGCTAGACAAGGATAGTGCAATCCCAAATTAACGAAAATACTGTTAAATTATTACAATATAATATCGTATTTATTTATTACTATGCCACAAATCGATTGCGCTTACAAAGTGTTGGCTTATATTAAATATTCGTTCTATAGATAAAAATAATTTGTTTGAAAATACAAACTAATTTGTCTGTACGGGTCACAGAGTTATTTTGGGCGTTTTTTGAGGTTATTCTCGTGTAGTTTCCAAGATAATGGACCTTTCGGAATGAAGCTTGACATCAGATATCTGCTACTCAGAACTGATCTTATCGGTTATCCCATCTTTGTGTTCAGAGCATTGAAAATCAACAGATATACCATGTCGGCATTAGCAGTGCGGGAGCTACATGTTGTATTTTAGAATCTTCGGAATCAAATAACGCTATTCTTTCAACAGCAGCTAAAATTGATCAGATAAGTGATGCACTAATTTTAATTAAATATCAAAGGATATTTCAGGAACTCCAACAATGCCAAACAAATCCGCAAGTGTCATAGACAATGCATGGAGGGAAGGGGCACCCTTGTTTCAAATTCCTCGTGCATATATGCCACATATTGCCAATTGCCAAAATTAGTATATAGAATTGAAGAGGAGGACCTCCTTGATAAATGCAAGGTATTTTTAACACATTGGGTGAATTTGTGCCCTCAGAAGAGTGAATTTCCCGACAAAACACGAGGTGAAAAACACTTTTTCCAAAGTTGATTTTCTGACAGAATAAAAAGTCGTCTACATGGCTGAAATTTTGAACTCTGGTGAAGTTCAACTTCCTTTTCAAACATGTGTAAAATTGTCCATATCCATGAATATATGTAGATGCGCGTGTAATTGCAGGAAGCGTCCAAAATAGCTATGTGATCCGTAAATATAAGACAATTTGTCTGGAGAAAGAAAATCATTTGTCTGTAGCCACAAAATAATATTTCTGTAGACTGATACAAAATAATATTTCGGCAAATATAATATAATTTGTCTGTAGATGTATACGTGTGTATACATAATGGATATTTTGTTCTCTCTGGTCAACCGTCTCCAGCATGCACATTTGCCTTCAACCATCGACTTTCCGAGTATTCGACTTAAACTGATAAATTATGTCCATATGGCGAAACGATGACGTTCTCATACATTTCCATGAAGTTTTGAGTCGTTGACTTACTAACGAAATATGTTCGGAAAGAAGTTTATGTTTTTGAATTCGTCCTGAAAGTAAGTGTTCTCGGACATGTTACGCCTCCAGTCGAGGACATGGGATAACTGAACAGCTGTACAAGCTAGAGATGCGATAATAGAGAAGAAAAGCAACTCAAAGTAGGGATGACAATTTCACTCTGTATATTTCGTTATTAGTTATAGCATCTTCAGCAGTGAACAAAGTTACAAACAGCTCCATACGCACAGTATATATACAAGGCATAATGTGATCTTAGCCAATAGACATTTATGAATAGGTAAGCTAGAAATGTCAGGCAAGTTGGACGGATATTAAAATGCTGTCATTTTCAAAAGAATGTTAAATGTTAAGAGATAACCTGAGAGCGATCTACAAATGCTGTGATTCAGATGATACAATACACAACCCAATTGATGACGACAGATCCTGAAGAATCTTGGCGCCCACCATTGTCCGATAATTGCAAGCTAATGACAAGAGGATCTGTGTGTACATTGTTACTAAGAACAAACGATTGATTTGTAATTTTGTTTACAGAATTTCGAATCTGGGCGAAAAAAAAATCGAAAAAGGGACACTGGAATACACCAAGATCTCATCTTTCTAAGTTTCAGGAGTTTCAAGATTTCTAGAAACTGTACTTATGTCGGTTGTTATAGTACAAGAGAAATGAGCAAAGTTAGTCTGAAAGTGAATGTACGGAGGATCCTTCGTCTTCGTTTTGTATTTTTTTTTTTTATTTTTTTTGGTCTCTTTGACACTTTGGCATGAGCTGTGAAACCTACTTAAGATTTTATAATTAGAAACGAATGCTAATTCTGTTCTGTTTACTGGGCTAGTTTGAGATATCTCTTTTAAGATACCATGCTCGAAAATAGTAAGGTGGTGCAATACTTAATACTGAAGGGATCCGGTCCGCGCAGTAATGTTGAAACTTCGAAAGTGTCTGAATCCTGATTATCTCCCTTGGACCAAAACATGCAGTAGTCTACTCTTGTCGAGTTGTGACGTTATGTCACAAGAGTGACGTCCCTTCATGTAGCCGACCCGCCGGCAGATGAAACGGTGGGGCAGTTCACTTGCAACTGCATGGACTAAAGAAAACTGATTTAAAACTTGAAGAAACACATTTTAATTTCGAATTATTTTAACTCCTTGATATGGAAGGTGAAGGTGTATGGATATTCTCTGTAGATAGTATATAGAATATGCCCCATCGTTTGATTCGCTGACTCTTCACTAATCTAATTGCAAATCATTTTCATAGCTACCCACAGCAAAATATTGAGTTTTCTAAATGTGAAAATTTAATTCATTTTAGCGACCCTTCTGCAAAATCAAATTGAATATTTTTAGCATTTTAGCATCCCCATCCAATTTCTGGTTAAATCCCTACACAGGTGTTTGGTAAGCTTTTTAGCAGCGCAAGGGGGGGGGGAGGGGTATCGTCAACAATAGAAGTTCCACATGTATACTGCTTCATCTTTCCAGACAGACAATATTCTCTCTCGCTGCTATTGAAGACCGATAGAAGATGGAAATGATGAATAAATAAGGGGCATTCACGTATATTATGTACTTCGGTTAAATTTTGAATACAGGGGTGGAGAAGGGGGTAAAAAATGAGATTTTTTTTGCGTTGTAATACTTGAATGCTCCCTAATCATTGTGGATGAAGAGCTTAGTTCCGGCTTTGCCATATGGACACCTTCTCAAGTGTGTCCACAGGGACAACACTTAAAGAGAAGTCCCTGCGGACACACTTAAAGGGTTATTTCAACACATTACGAGTAAGTTTCAACACTTTAGTTTTAAACGTGTACCAAACTTTCTGCGCTATCTCCTGAACGACAGAAAATAGAGAGCTGAACCTCCGTGACTTTATAGTTTGTCATATTGTCATTTTGAGCCTATTTGCATAACCTCTCGAGCAGAGAATCATGGGTAAATTCAAGACAGTGACCACGTGGGCTACCAGAAAAGTGATGATGTTTTTTGTCAAATTTCTGCTTTTCCGCGACAAAAAGTGGGCAAGAACTATTTTACTCCACATCACATTAATATTTGCTAATTTATTATGCAGTTTTTGTGGAGAAATTGCATAAATAGAAAATTCGAAAAATCTGACCGAAAAATCGACCAAAAAATGTCGTTTTTGTGTGACGTCATCAAAGCGGCCATCTTGGATTTTCTCACATTTGCTGGTAGAGCTTGATCCAAGGGCATAGTGTGCTAAGTTTCATCGCTCTACCTCAAGGGGTAAGACAAATAACTAGGGGGCCATTTCTCCCCCCCCCCCCAGGGCCACGACAGGTCCCAAAAAGCCCAGGCAGATATGGTTATGCATGATGCTCCTAATGTACCTTGTCAGCTGTTACACCGATGAAGTGATGAGGTTTGGCCAATTTCTTCAAGAAAGTTCGCCTGACAATTTAATAATATATTACGTGACATTGGGATAATGTCTGGTGAAATATTTTCTTTTCCACCCAAGCGCATTATCAATAATAAACTATGTAACCACTTTGAAAAAAAACACGTGTTGTTGTTGTTACGAAAATGAACCAGTGAAATCATCAAATCAAGCGACCTTATTTCGTAGCTGAGTACAAGCTAACTTGACAACTTTTCAAAGTTCTTAGCCTTTAATGTTTATCATTGGGTCGAAACTTCGTTGGGGAAATGTAACTGCTGTAAAATTTTACCGACAGTACGCCGTGATGAAAGTAGAAAGTGAAAGCTTTTGGACATCTCGTTCTGCTCTGATGCTGTACATAAGGGGAAACAACTCTGTCGCTCATGCAAACGTACCGTCAACGTAGGCAGTATGTAAATAAGCTAAACGTTTCCATGGTTGCACTGCAGGACTACTACACCACAAAGTGAAAAACAATGCGGTTAAAGGTGGCTCGCAGTTGAAGCGAAGACTTTGTGGTTTGGGGTTCCCATTTGAAAACGTCCCCATGAGTTCCTCCGAATGTTCCTGGAACTCCCGTTTAAATACACCACCGGTCGGCTTTTCTAGTCCAATTTCGACTAAAACATGATGTTGTTACACAGACGCCCGTCTCCAAACACGGGAGAAAACTCAATTCGTAATCCTTTTTAAAGCTTAAACACGGCTTAAAATTGAGTTTTTTATTCAATAATAGGGGCCGAATAACGGCCCGTAAAGACGACTCGTATGGATCTCTGCATGCAGGCAGATCAATTTGGAACTTCTGCAAAATCAAACCATTATTTGAACGGTTTTCACGCGTTCATTTTAGATGGATTGCAAAGCTGAGAATGGTATCCTTTTCTCAAGGTAATTTGATAGATTCAAGAATAATTTTTAATTCAGTGTATTGAAATGTCAATTGACATGTATGCTGCTGGGAGATGAACCTTTGAAATGGGAATTGGGACAGAGCCACATGTGGTTTGACAAACACTAAACTATGATTTGATGCTTCATTACAATAATGCTGGTAAATATTTTATAAATGCAAGAAATTCATGCCAATATAAATAGCTCAAGGAAATAGAAATTATCAGCAAAATTTAGAATATTTTTTTAAACAACCAGACTGGTGGATATCACCAACTAAAAGAAAAAAAGTATCAGTAAAATCAGGGCATCGTCGATTGTGCTGGTCTTCCACAGCAACAACAACTTGGACAATTTGGTTGGCTTCGACATAAGTCATCAGCCGACAAATACTTTGCGATATATAGAAATGACGTGTGGTGTACTAGAAATGGTTGTGTGGTAATGGCATAAAATGGCGGCAATAAACTTACCAGAAAAACGGCAAAAATTCGCATCGTCTATCTCTACAACATGAAGAGCCGCCATGTTAAATCTCCCGCTGGAAGCGGCCAACCTGACTTCCGTAACTCGTGAAGCATGATGGGAGTTGGAACTCGACTACAGAACAAAGGCCCATTGAAATGCATTGCAATGAGGGTTCCCCATTATTTCAAAAGTGTCCAGAAAAGTGCCTCAAAATTTCCTCGGGAACCATGGCAAACTGTATTGGAAATCACACGAGTCGTGGGTTCCCCATATGACAATTTTACGGCGGGAGATTTCACGTTGCATTCCTAGACCTCCGTCTCATCGACGGAGGTAAAAACCCACTACATGCTACGCATATCGGCAGCGGATGCGTTATAAGTTTTCTTATATGACAACGGTAGGGAGAAAAATGGTATAGTGCCTAACAAAACTTATAATGGCGTATTACACATACCTTTGTTACCTCGCTCACACTCTAACATGGCATGGAATGGGTCGTCGATAACTTTTATAGAAAGAGAATCAAATCTGAGTCCGGCTTTTTCTACAGCCGAGTTGGTGTCTTGAAACGGTCGTCGAACTTCTTCAGTCGATCGCATGTAAGCACGGAAGTTTATGTTCTTGAATTCGTCCTGAAAGTAAAACCTGGAAAGTTGAGAAATTTTTCTTAGCCCCGATAGTATACTGGTATGGTGAGGAGTCTTTTTGAGGTTTATTTTTGTCACATGTCACACTTCACGGGCTATAAATCACAAGTCATATCTATAAAATGGTATACATTACTGTTGGTTGGAGTGTACCTGAACACGACACAAAACACACTGAAATACCTGTGATATTATTCCTTCTTCTGATAAATCTTTCCAGATGTTAGCCATCTCGACAAACAATTCTTTCACTGAATGTTTCACCGGATGTTCCTGTTCACAAATACCGTCGAGGATTGCGTTAATATCAATCAAGTATCCACCTGAAACGGTATTTCCAAATGTATTGGACACGTTATAGTAGGAGACTATATCAAATATGAACTCCAAGCAAACACCTAAAGGGGCGTGGACCACTCAGGCCCATCTGGTCATCGCATGAAATGTTTTGCGCGAGCGCATGTGTTATTACAGCATGCACGAAAGTGTGGCTTGATCAGTGGCAAAGGACGATCATGCTAACGAGCAAGTGTGATTACAGGTTATTGGCATAGAAACACAATGATCGACATATGCCGACCCTTATCATTATCATTATTTGGGGGGGGAAGGGGGGCCGTAACTCGAAATATGCGTACGGCTTCAAAATTGCCCTGGATCAGTCCAGAAATGGACTATCTCAATCTAGTTTTAAATAATTTAAATAATTTAAATTATCGCTTTGTGTGAAAAAATGAAAGCATTATGTTGTACCGAAGAAAAAATAAATTGCAACGACCGAGTGATCAGAATAAAACATCGGGACAGCCACAATATATGTCATCCTTGGTAATCGTGATGACAAGCTGGTGGATTTTTACTTTCGGTTCAGCACATCTACATACGTGGTACAGTTATACCACCGCAATGAAATTTAATACATGTGGTTGTACATAATTCCACACAGAACGATCTAGGCTGCAATATTTTGAGCTAAAATATGTACTACAATACGATGTTGGTTGGTGTCTGTCGGAAACTGGACCCAAAGAGTTTTTGACAACCGTAGACTTTTTGCAGGCCATTAGCGCATCAAAGGCCATCTAAGAATTGGTTAGAGAGGTAATATCTCGGATATTCTTGGTTATAGTTTCTCTAATCCATATCCAGACACGCCGCCCGTATATAACAATAATGTGCGAATTGAGAAGCAACAGGGAATCATGTTTTTAATGAAGAAGCAATAAAGAAGTTTGTTTTCAAATTGAAAATATTGTTGAATACCCGCCTAAAATGATTGAGTGCCACTGTCAATGTCACATCTTGAATCTGCTCAACCTCCAGAAATTTTAATGGCCTACTTCCTGAGAAATTGAACTACCAGAGCCAGCAGTTTTGTGAATCAATTGAAAGTCTCGAGGTTCCATCCATTGATGAATTCAGGGAACCTTCACAAGTTAAAATGCAACATACAAACAAGGGTTGCTGATGAGCATATCTCAGATGGTCTGAATCTCGAATGGATCGCAACACGGGGCTTCCTGGAATCAGGTAACCTTCAAAAGTCACAATGCAACATACAACCAAAGATCCACGATGGGCATAGCAAACAGGGCATAAGGTGAGTCATCAATGAATAATTTAAAAAAACAATTTAAAATCATAAAATCATACATGCTCTCACCAAGATTTGGTGAGGCTTAACTTCAGATATTCAGCGGCCAAGAACAGACGGACGGACGAACGTACAAGACAAGGACAGACCCCGCAGCCCTATGGGTTGAGGTGGTAATTATGGCTCAGGGGAAAATTCAGTCCACTGCCACGATGGTTTCATGAAAGGTTTGTTTCACCGTTTGTATCCAACACTCGTCTCCGTGAAAGTATGAAAAACTACCTTATTCCACATCAAAGAGTGATTCCCTATTAATTATTTTCCGGAGAAAATTGCATCATAAAAATGATCGAAAATATGACCAGGACTGTAAAGACAGAAGGCCGACATCGTTGGAATCGCTCTAAAATTTTCGGTAGAACTTTCAAGGTAACAAAACATCTAGGGTTGCGGTGGGGTGGAATACGCCCTCTGCTATCCTTCCACGGTCCGCAGTATGCCTCAAATCACCTAGCTCAGGCATTCTGAGAGATATTTACATTATATTTTGGCTCACTTGTACAACAAACATGTCCCCTTGTACCTGGTACGAGTTCGGTAGCTCTGTGTAGAAGGAAGGTCTCCCAGTCTTCAGCAGCCTGTTTCGCATATACCTCCCTCTCAGAACCTGTACCGTTGTTAGCTAATATAGCATCTGTTAAAGTCCCAGGGCTATACGAATTACAATAAAGCAAAAACTATCCTATTTTAGTTATGATGTATTGAAAAGAGAGTCAATTATCTCTGCCATAGTCGAACGCTGGTTTCAGCGGAGTAGCCGTATACGACTTCAACAGGGCGTTCGTTTATTCCGAACTAAGTTTGGCTATAGATTGTTGGGAAACTCCTACCCAGCTTTTCTTGTTTCCTATGACTAGCGTATCTTTCCGCTCTTGACCAGTGTTCAACTAAGATCAGGTAGCCCGTCAGCGGAACCATAAGCAGATGCAGCCTCATCTGAGCTCGAACCAGTGCCTGATCATGATTGATTATGTCAACATTTCACTTGGCTGCTAACAATTTTTGCTTGCAGTGCTTGGAACACACGAGTGTGAAGCAGCGGCAATCATAGAAACAGGTAGGATACCCTCACCAAACGCCTTTCTCTGGGTATTCTTGCATTTACCAAGTTACCCCATGCTGAAGCCTTTACTTCATCAGACGTCCATGCTGCTCATCTATTAACATAAGATGAGTTGTTTGAGCTCATCTGCCATCACAGCTCTCGCGCTTGCGCATCTAATTCCGCTTAACCCTACCTGGCCTATTATGGCCCCCTACCAAACTGTCTGCGCTATCTCCAGAACGATATAAAATGGAGAGCTGAAACCCCGTGACTTTATAGTTTATCATATTGGGGTCATTTTGAGCCTATTTGCATAACCCCCCGAGCAGACGATCATGGGTAAATTCAAGATGGCGGCCTCGTGGGGTACCAGAAAAGTTATGTTCTTGTCATATTTCTTCAAAATTTCTGCTTTTCCGCGATGAAAAGTGGGTAAAAATTATTTTATTTCACATTACATTAATATTTACTAATTTATCATGCAGTTTTTGCGAAGAAATTGCATAATATAAATAAAAAATTCAGAAAATCTGACCGGAAAATCGACCAAAAATGCCGTTTTGAGAATGACGTCACTGAGACGTCATTAAAGCGGCCATCTAGAATTTTTGTTACATTTTCTGGTAGAGCTTGACCCAAGGGTACAGTGTGATAAGTTTCAGCACCTGAGCTCAAGGGGTAAGGAAAATAATCAGGCGCCCCCCCCCCCCTTCCAGGCCGGGACAGGTCCCAAAAACCCAGGCCAGATAGGGTTAAGGCAGTGCTCGGGGCAATGTGAATACTCCATGATCTTCACATGAACATCAAAGCGAAGCTGAGATACTAAGGCTACGTACGGGAATCCACCGTATTCTCTGAATGTTAGTTGCCGAGGGATGCCTTCCTCTAGAGTGATGTGGTTGTTTCTTATTCGCCAGATGTCAATTTTTCCTACCTCTTGCATAGCGCTACAATTTGCTGGATTATCAAATTTATGATTCAAATCTTAAAGGATCCGATTCCTATAGGATATATCAGGTTCCTGTGAAATCCTATAGGATTAAGCTGAGAAAATGACATATGCAAACATGGGATGGAAAATTTTCCAGCAATATTCAGCTATTCCAGCATTTGTTCATGTAAATCAAAATTTGAGAGGTTGTACAATATGCGGCGGAGGAGGTATATATAGATAAAAGATTCGAGAAGCACCAAGAGACATACCAGTAGAAATACGATCATTCAAATTATATGATTTTCGTGATGGTACATTTCATATGAGAAGTTGTTTAATCTCCGCCGTCATATATTTCAGTCTACTGTCGAATAAACTTACAGTGCGGGACAATAACGCTTTCTTGTGCTTTGTTGGATAAAACACAAAGTAGTGAAATTATAACCTATACCTATTTTTATATAATCATTCGTTACCTCCTACTCAGCCAATGGGATGCCAAAGAAGTGAATATAAAGTCGATACTTTCTGGAGGTAGACATTGTTGATAGAAACTTGTTCCTGAAACCAGCACGAAAACGTTGGGAAACTCTTCTGTGAGGCCCGTCTCGCCCTGCAGTAGTCCTGCAACATTACACACACTTACTATCTAAATGAGAACAAACTGTGCTGAGCATGAAGGATAAGGTCACCAATAATTCGATTACTTCAAAGAATAATTAGATTTTGAAGGCTAAAATTGCACCTAAGCAAACATGTATTCACCAAAAATATTCTCACCTGAAGAAACAATCGATATAGTACTGTGCAGTTCTCGTCAACTTCTACAGTCAAGTGGAAGACAAACCCTTAACCTAGCAACTAAATTTACCATAATCTGCAAAGGCGTGCAATTCCAAGGAAAACCTACCGTTAGTTCTCAGAAATATGGGCTTGAAATCATTCATTGGGTGGTCCTCATATATAATCTGGATTGGAAGTTCCTTCCCGTATTTATTCCGAAGAAATTCTGAAAGAAAGTATACAGAATAATGTGATTATTATATAATTATTGTTTTTGGCCAGGAGATTTCACACCAAATCGTCCTGTACTCAAGTCGTAACAGCGCCAGTGTTTATTGTGATCTAGACTAATAGACTCATCCCATTATTTACCAGATTTATGACTTACATATATGTACATCACCCAATGTTAGCTTAGTTTGTCATTCATGCTGCATGCGTTAGTATTTGAACACGCTAAATCAGTTGATCTTGTAGAATATAGTATTCACCCTTCTCACAAATAGTACTGTACCGATAGAAACGCAGGTATATGTCTGGAAACGTAAAGAAAAGTTAATGAAGGAGACACCTGAGAACATAAGACCTAAATCTCTTGATTTGCGGTTACGATTCCTTTAAAATGGCATCAACAATACGAAATTGTTTGTCGTGTTATTGCTATCTATAACAAAAATCTGACAAATAGCTATGGTAAAGGAATAATTATGAAATGAATTTTTATACGAAAATTAAGGTATACTGTTGGTGATTTTGGACCAGTTCCTAGGTTATAAGATGCTGATTTCCTTCAAAATCTTCTAGTCAAGAATGTTCCGTCCATTAGAGAATTTCCGCATCCATAATCCCATAAAAGTACATTAACATCAAATTAAAAGAATAGATATTATAGTATACAGGAAATAGGCTAGTTTCCCGCAAGAGAGATGCGGTCAACAATTTTCAATGGTACCGGCAAGACATCATGATGTTCCAAATCGTTGATCAAATCGTATTGGATTTGTTCGCGTTGTTCGGAATTTATTTTAATTTTTTGAGCGAAATTCTCAAAATTGAGACATTTGATCAGAACGTTGTGACGTTATTATCTACAACATTTTCACACACCTCTGCATTAAAATTCAAATATGTCAGAAGTAGTAATCAACAACATTTATATCCCCGAAGGAATATCTGCCAGAAAATATATAGCTTGCTTTGGTGAGACTATTTATTGCAATGTGATCGAGCGAAACACTGATGAGGTATACAAAATCTTATCATAAGCGATGTTGGAACCCTTTGAGAGTTTGAGGCTACGTAATATAATATAGCATCATGACTTTGACATTGGTCACACAAGAGACGTAAGTTTATTTTCACTTTTATGTACTTACCTATACATTTCCTAATTAGTTGATAAGAAATTCCACCGTCAGATGTACCATAATCTCCGATGACAAACGGCTGCCCAGGTCGTGGCGTAATCTTATCTACAATGTAAAATTAATACCAATATTGAGAACAACATCACACAGACACTGATTTGTATTGGTCAGAGATAATGAGCTGGAGTGAGCTGTCAGTGGAAATACATTCAGAAAGGATGTGTAATGGTTACCCTAGAATAAGTCCTTCGAATGTGACGGTAGTGAACTGTAAAGTGATTGTTGTGTACTGTAAAAATGCTGAAGTTTCATATCATGTGAAATGGTGATGGTCAGTTGTTCTAAACTGGTTTTATTCAAGTTTGAGAACGGTCGGATATGCAATTTCGACATTTAGAGACATTTTCTAGAGGGATTCCCCTTTATATATAAAACATGACACCCTTAGTGTTACAACCGTTTCAAAGATCATTTCGGTTAGAGGTGTTATGTTTCATCAAATTAAAAATTGTGGAAATGTTCTGTGTGTAATTTACCAGTAATGTTATTTGGGCAAGTAAAAAAAAAAAGCACTGATTTGCAACGTTTGGGTATATGTGGTAAACTGCTGGAATGGTTCGCGAATTACCTAAAAGATCGTCAGCAGCGCGTTGTTTTGAACGACTTTCAGTCTAAGTTTATCCGGATAGGCGAGGTGGTCTCTCAAGGTTTTGTCCTCGGACCTCTTTTATTTTTCCTTTATATAAATGATCTACCTAATGAAATCAATAACATCAAACTATTTGCCGACGACACTAGCTTATACATACTTCCTGATAACTTGACGCAGAAGACGAAATCTATCTTCGTAGATAATAATCTATTCAAAATTGAACAATGGGCACTAACCTGGCTTGTGAATTTTAATGTAGGAAAAACAAAATCACTCATTGCATCTAAGCGCATGCAGCCATCACAAATGACCTTATTTGAATTATGAATGGCGGACCAGACGCTTGTAACTTCAAAGTTACTAATTCTACAATTGAAAGATGTAATTCTAACAAATATCTTGGCCTTATTCTAAGCTGCCAATGAACATGGCACGACCACATAAACAGTCTTATTTCGACAGCGCAAGAGAAATTGTCTATGTTTCGAGGGCTTAAGTATAGTCTTGATCGAAAATGCCTGGAGATAATGTACAAAAGCTTCCTAAGACCATCCCTTGAATACGCCGACGTTGTATGGGACAACATGAGTGATTTTCAAGGTAACGCCATCGAAAACATACAAAAATAATCTTTGCGAACTATTACAGGCCTGACTAAAACTACAGCGACCGTCCTTTTATATGAAGAATCTGGTTTCATAGAATTATGTAAACGACGTTTTATTCACCGACTGGTCATGTTTCATAGGATTTTAAATGATAGTTCAAACACCAGACTAAACCTGCGATTACCCCAGTCCTCGTCTTCTAGAAACCCATACTCAGTTCGAACCCCCAAAACAACTCAAGATAATGACAAGTTCAAACTGAAGCTACTTAAGATTTACAGTAAAAATAATCCCCCTAGTTGGTACCATGTAGGAGAACGATCGTGTAGTATCATTCTAAGCAGACTTCGGAACGGCTGCAGTTCTCTGAACGGGGACCTATTTCTTAATTACATTACTGATTCATCCAAATGCACATGTTGCCAAAGCGACGAAACCGCTGCTCTCTATCTACTAGAATGTCCGATTTATACTGTTCTACGCCGTACAATGCTATATAATATAAAAAATTCAGGCTATCACGACGATTCATCTGTAATACTAATGCTATACGGTGTTCATTCAATTAGCAATGCAATAAACGATTTGATTGCCGTGAATGTATGTGAGTACATAACGTCAACAAAACGATTTTAATGTTAATATTTTCCTCCTTTTGACTACCTCTTTGTTATGTTCGTCCTACAAAGCGTATCAAAGCGTGCCCTACTAGCATCTTCTGGACGACCAATCCTCTTCTACATGTCGGTATCACTGTTAATAATGCAATCATTTTATATTAGTATGTAATCATTCGGTACACATCATTCCTCACATGTAAATCTATATATTGTTCTCCTCAGATATCATCCACATCTCCTCTTGTACATATTTATCAACAAAATTGTAAAATGTATTTTATGAACAATTTGGAGACAAGCGATAAGCCTCGAGCTTAAAGTGTTTCCCGTGTGATAATTAAATTACGTTTAAACCAAACCAAAAGATCCGAGGCAGACGTCGTCGTAGTCCAGTAGTTAGGCTGCTCGTTTCAAAAGCAGTATGGCGACCAGTTTGTTGAGCTATGAGTTCGAGTCACATTTTCGATCCAAAACTTTTGTCTTGATTTACCTACGATATCAGATTTAGATTTGTTTATGTTACGTGAAACAATCTTAAGCGATATTTAATTAATAAAATATTGATACAACTGTGTATACAAATTACTGCATTTTCTGCTACAACTCGACCCTTATTGTAGCACACTCATGACGGGTTATTTTCGTGGATCAGCAATACTTCCCAGGTAGAAAAACGAGAGAATGTGTATTTCTCTTAACTGTTCTCGTTACATCTAATTCTCGCTATGGACATTAATGTACCATTTAAGAATTCGAAGTGGGAGACCATAACAAATATATCGGTCACAGTTACAGTGCGTAACCGAAGTAACCGGGTGAACTTAAAGTCAACAATGAGGGAGTAGTATGCCCTTGATAGGCTTTCGCAGGAAAGTGTGGCTATCAGACAGAATCTCTTGCGTTCCTGGACAACGATTCCAAACAGTCGCAAACAGAGGAAGCAAATGCAGCCAGCTTGGTCACTAAAATTTAAAAAATCACGAGACAATGCATACAATAGCCATGTCTGGTGACAATAATACCCATAGGCTTGAGCCTTTTCAGCTGCTCAAAGCCCTAGACAATAGATTCGTACATGACGTATCTACCGGCAGCCAAGAGCGCCAATGAACTAGTGAAAACGCTAGATCTACGCTTTCAGTGCAGGTAGATGTATTGCTGTGTTCTCGGTCTCTTATTTTGGTATCTACGTGAATGTGAACGTATTGGGAACAGATATTCCTACGTCAACATCGATTTGCTACATTGCAATCACGTATCTCGTTAAAAGAAGTTACTTTTGAAACAGGAATGTCATGCTATTCTGTAGGAGTTCACATATTCGAACATTAATTATCTAAAAGAGGATTGAGAATTAATGTGAGATACATTTAGAAATAATTGATGGTTATCATTATTTCAAAATGTGAAAAAAAGGAATTTGGACTGAAGGGAATAATTCTGTATTACAACGCAAATAAGGGAAGTGGGAAGAGGTGCCGACATACTGACAGAGCCACATGACTTCACAGTATAGTCTTCTGGTTAATCTATTCTAAAGCACATACCAAGAAGCTAACGATTCGTGATATGTGTTGTATCTCATGTACGCTTTTATTGTACGTGTTCATGTGGCAACTTGGATGACATTACCACATGGCCCCTAGCACCCGCAGAAGCGGTACTGGATACAGATCTCGAGAGCTATGATGGAAATGCTCTGACAACTCGTATATTGGTAATTGGGGAGCTGTGTCGCTGTGACAACTCGTACACTGGGGATTTGTGAGCTGTATTGTCGTCAGATGAAAATGACGGCATTTAACGCAAAAGACTAGTCTGTAAGGTCCGATGTCGACCCAGCATCAACTTCCCACAAATGCCAACATATATCAAAGATCAAAAGGTCTGTACAGAGGGCGGGGCTCGGGGACGAAACGTCCACCAGCAGAATTTCCTCATATACAGGTAAAAATTACAACGCATATAAGAGAAGTGGGAACAGGTGCCGACATACTGACAGAGCCACATGACTTCACAGTATAGTCTTCTGGTTAACCCATTCTACAGCAATAGGCATGTAAGACAGGCCTACAACACATGTCGAGGAAACCTGTTTATTCAAAAATAGAACGTACCAAAATAGCACAAAATCGACTCTGCATTTTACATCATGAAGGGCAGTTGTCCCGGTCAGAACAATAGATACATTGTATACACACCCGAGTGTCCGAAGGAGTTATTCTCGGGAAACCCTCGCACATCCTTTAAAGTGGAGAGCCACCAATTGTGTTTTGTAGAAGTGAGAGTCCATCATCCGATGTCTTCCAGTTTTAAAGCAATTGATTGGTCAGTTCACATTTTCAAATGGAAAAGCGATCGTTTCAATGGCTTGCTAATACGGTTGGGAGAAAACCCAGTCAACCACGTACCAATATTTTCTATAAAGGTTAATTGAAATAATGGCATTTTCGTTAGCGCACCACCCTGACCATAGACCTAACCATTTCAGTGGCATCCCTGAACCAACACCATGACCATGAACAATCCACAGAAACAAGAATAGCTTTTACATTAAAACCAAACAGAGGAATACCAACGACAACCACGGGCGGCATTACGGTGAAACCTGCCACCCTACCGTAATACGCCTTAGGCGCAATGTTACAGGCACAGCTTTCTAGGATCCCTAGTTTTTTCTGGATGGCACATTTTCCACTCAAAAATATACAAAATTTAACATAAATTCTCTACCATTTTTTCGAGATACGGCGGGCATAAAATTTTAAAAGTTGTTTGGATATTTTTTTTAGTGTTGAATGTTATAGAAACATTTTAAAATATATCTGCATATATATTTATAATCTTAGACCCAAAATTATCAACAGTGGCTTGTGACCAACATAAATCACCAAATGCTGAGTACCTTCAATTAATCACACGTTTGACTTCTTTGTCATACGCCATATTCTAAAGCATCTGCCTGTTGTTTAGCATTGTAAGCATAGAGATATTGCTGTCCTATATTGGACGATATAGCACCCTTTCTCACGTGACTATTCCAAAATTGCAAATACGATTTGGACGGGGTGGATGGGTTATCGCACCGTCTACTCCATAGTAAATGGCTATAAGTGAGAATTACTCGCGATTTTCGACTTTCGTTATCTGTTTATCACTTAGTTTTGTGACTCGAACGGCTTTCAAATGAGTGTTGTTTAGCGTGATTCTTGTCGTTTTGCTGAGTCTGTGTATCCGAGGGCGTGGCATTCGTAGTAAATTTATGAATGACACACGTGCAAAAATCGCAACATTGCATTGTCGACAGCTGTCACTCAATATAGCTTTCAATCGGGCTGCTGTTTATAGGAGACGGCGCACCTGTTTATCTAAGTTATGTTGATATGTGAGACTGTAAATTGCTTGGCAACTGGACAGAAAATTTCAGGGAGTGTATAGCTTATCTCGTGTAATAGAAATAGAATTTTCAGAATCAATCGGTACCGCTCTTGTGTCGGCTGTAAACTCAAGCGCTGCTCGACGTCGGAGTCAGCAAAACTGTGATGGCAACTCTCTCGAGGTCGTACAGATCAACACCGTACTCGGTGTTGGACAATTATTGGAATCTGGTACAAATGATTCTCCATCGCACATAAGATCGCGTCCACTAATATTTTTTTTAAACGAGAGTAAACGTTGTCTCTGCACTGAAATACAGGGATATCGTTCCCTGAGCTTTATTATCTCCACACCCCCCACCTCCCCCCCACACACTTACAACCCTCGACTGGGAGAATAGACCGGCCTCAGTGGAACTGGACCGTTTTATAACTGCATTGAATTTGTACTTTGTGAATCCCAAGTCTGATGAGGATGTTTCAGTTTTGAGACAGATAGCGATTCGAGTTGTCATAATTGTACTGAGAATTTGGCATGCACCCACATTCATACAGGACAGTATAAAGAGAATGTTTGGCGATTTAAAATCAGATTTATTCCATTATAATCTCCTACTGCCACCGGTAGAGTTCACAAATTTCGTGAAATGTTGTAGTTGGCACCAAATGCATATATAGTAAAAACTATATCCTTCAGAAATTTTGAGCTGTTATCTTCGAGAAATCTCGGAGCCGAACTGGAATCTATCTGGAAGGGTTATGTAGACATCATCACAGGGCTCAACAGACGACCTTGCGTTATAATATCTAAGATCGCGCAAAAGCCCTAAAATTGTGAATATACGGGGTACCATATACGGACACGGGTAAACTGACTAACCTCTAAATCCTGACAATATCCATGGTCCAGTACTGTGAACCTTGATAAAACAGAACCCTTTCAAGACTGACAGTATACACTGGTCTCAGGTACGGTCGGTATACACAGGTTTCAGTGTATTTATTAGTTGGCCGCCTCCAGACTGGAACAGGCAAAATTACTATGTTTGCCAAGGAAAAGTGTAGTCTGGTCAGGGGCTTCAATCCTCCACGCGTGTTTGGCATTTTCGACGACCGAACAATGACAATGACATGTTCTCCATGATATACCCGATACTCATTCTAATTTGATGTCTAAAATTTAGGCTATACGAATAGGGATATTGCTTACAAATCAGTAAATGAGTTAATCAGTTCGCAGTTCAGCATGTTCAGGCGTCTATTTAGCACACGAACATCACAATTTCTTTCGCCATTTCTGACTGGGGACTTGATCGTCACTTGGTCAATCACTGACGCAGCGGGGAGGGTCGATAACACCTGATCGCCGTACGTTGTTTTGAATAATACTTTCAAACAGATGTCGAGAATCCTAGTCACATATCCATGAAATCTTGTCATATCCACCATGCTTATTGTGAATAAATCGAAATATGACTCGTGTTCGGTCGTTTCCCTGCTCATTTTTCTCATATTTGACTTGGCAATGACATTTCATATCGACCTAACTCATCATAAAGCAGATGAATTCTTGACGTTCCCTCTTCTGATGTATTACTTGGTGTATCTCTATAACTATATCTCCCACTGTCAATGAACTCTTTCTGAAGTATTTTCTTGCCGCTCAAATAACTGATGTTCTAGTGTTGATGTGCTAACACGTTATTGCAATCAATATTTATATCTTATGACCATGAGGGCAAAAAACTTTTTGGACCGGATCATTATGAATAATTCGGTACTGCCTTCATATAAAGGGTAAAGAGCAAATAACCATGAATTGTAGTTAAGATATATCAGTCAGACACATTGCTGCAAGCAGTATTTAAATGAAGCATGGCGACACATATTGCGAATCGCCTTCAATTCTAGAATAGCAAATCTGCTTACACGTTCATAAATAACACGCCAGACTAATTTAACTTTAAAGTAAAACGCGCTGGTCACGATAATAGTTGGAGATTTGCAGATAAACAGGAAAATGATGTCGCAAATTTCGTCACATCAGATTATTTTCAAATTTACTTTGTATTTTTCTGAGATAGAGCTTTACTCCAACATATATCTAAAATCTTCTTTTGCTTCAATATAATTCAAGTCGAACACATTGTCATTACGTCACATAACAAAACAATCGGTAAATACTTAGAAAATATTGACCCGTTTTCAGAAGAATATGCGGTTTTGCTTCTCAGAATTTGTGCATAATGCTCGAGCCGCAGGCGATGGTAATATGCACATTTCAAGGGCATTAATACAGCAATTCGCATAAAAACAAGTCAGTTGCCCAGATGATGTACATATTGCCCGATTTTGCTCACAGGCGGGGGCAATATGCACACCCGATGGGTATGAATACCCCTCAAGATAAGTCAGATGCCCAGAATACCCCTCAAGATAAGTCAATTGCTCAGATGAATGGTATACCAGTCATCTGGGCAGAGAAGCAGACGAGGGGAAAATAGACATCCGATACGCAAAAGAGATGATTTTACTTCAAAACAACTCAATACTTTCATATTTTTTTTACCTTACTCTGTGATAAACTCTTATCCCGCGAGCAATTATTTACTGGATTCAGTTACTTTGTCAGTGTTAAATCCCGCTGAGTTGAACGTTTTCATGGGCAAGGTTTTGAGGAAAATTTTACGCGTCGGGCGCTAACATATAAATTTAATAAGATGATTTAGGGAGCAGAGCTCTATAAAACATCGAATCCATCTCGATGGTATCATATATTTGTACGATATACATACGGTAGACCCACAAGGACCCGTGGCATTTAAAAAATCAATTATATATCTTTAACCCTATCTGGGTTGGGGAGGCATTATACCCCTACCAATCATTCTACTATATCTCCAGAAAGACACTACATGAAAGCTGACACTCCAAGACATTGTAACGTATCATATTTCCCTAAAACCTATTTCCATAACCCCCTGGTATAGGATCATAGGGTTCCAGAAAAGTGATGTTTTCTTAATTTTTGTTCTAGTTATTTCACATCAGATTATGATTTACTAATTTATGCGGCCGCTCAAAGGCGAACATATTACATGTATGTGCAAAAGAACGGAAAAAGAGGGAGGCGATATGTCGCGTACCAAAATCAGGATATCATAAAAGACACTTTTTTTGGTGTCAGTAGATACATGTGGGGATACGTACATACGTATGTCACGGACCGAAATTTAGGTCAAGGTCAGAAGTCATGACCACTGCGACACCACAAATCAGAAAATTGTTAAAAATTGCTGTTTTTTTTTGTTTCCATATACATTAAGGGTAGACGATGTGGCAAGTTCAAAAATTCAGATCTAGGTCAAAAGTCAAGGTCACCGTGACCCGAGAATTCGGAAATCATCAAAAATCATTTGTTTGCGTGTATGTTGGAGGATACATAAGAACAGAAGATGTCTTGTACGGGTGTATATTGAAGCCAATTATGGTTACTTTATATAATTTTCGCTTTTAAAGACCAAATATGCCTTCGCGGTGTTTTCTTATAACATCTTCTGGCAGAGCTTGAACCAGTTGTGTGGTAAGTCTTAGTTCCGTAGCTCGAGGGCTACGGCATGCCCCCTCACACCGCAGCTTGGGCAGATCTCAAAATGTCCATACCTGGTACATGTAGGTCTAATAATACGAATGGTTATTGCGAGTGCGATCTTTGGAGAAAAGGAATTGCGATACCGCCTCAGTTCTCTTGGCCTTCATGCAAGCGATCACGAAAGCAAATCACTGCTGGTTGTTGTTAAAAGATCATCAGTAATAGATCATCAGCTTGGACAGAGAATACGGTGGTATTCGGGGTGGTGGTTGGTAGACTATTGTTTTCCAGTGTCGGCCGATATGTCACTTGGGTTATATGATTACCAGTGTGCCTAATCGCTTAATATTAATTATCGACATTCCCCTCTAACGGCTATGTCAGAAAGGTCAGTTCGAATGTCATTTCCAACCCTCCCATTCAATATTTAGATGGAGCAAATGTGTTACTTTTATGTTTGTTTCCCATTTCGTTTGAGACTGCCATGCTGCATTGAAGTGTCCAGCTTACGTAGACCGAATGTTATTTCCGAGTTTCTCTCAATAAAAAAATCGTCAAGTTTTTTAGCTTAGCTATTCTCTCTCAGTTTGCTCTGCAATAGACACATCATATTAACTCTTCCCACTGAGGTAGATGAAATGTCATTGACGGTTTCGTCTTCATTTGATTTTTAGTCCTGCCAGAAAGGTTGTTTTGATCTCCTGCTCGTTCATATTGTTTTGCTTGGTGACAGATTCGCCGAGTTGCCCTCAAGGGTAGACAGCAGTTCATTTCCAATTTCTCTCCTTTTTATTATTAGATACGTCAGATATGTCATTTGTTTTTCCCTCCTAGTTTGCTCAGCAATAGATACGCCATATTGATACAGAATATCATCTTCAATTTTTGACGAGCGAAATGGGAGAGAAATACCAGCTGACATATCTGGCATGGATAAAATTTAAAAGAGGCAATTGAAAATGACATTCAGTCTGTCAAAGGAGATGACTGATCTATCAGATATGACTGAAAATTCGAGAGAGAAAATTTGGTGACATTCGCTCTTCTGAGGGTGACTACTCAACATGACCTGTCTATCACTAAGCAAATTTGGAGAGAAATTTGGAATAATGAATTCTAGCATGAAATTCTGGTGAATCCTCTTTCTAATGTTTTCATGCCCCCGCATTTTCATTCAGGAGGTGGGCCAAATCATGATGAAGACAGGGCGTAAATAAATATTTAGTTTGATACTGGATGATGTATGTATTATAATACACTCTTAAAACGCTAATGTTAGATTTAACATATAGAGTGTTGGAGGAGGGAAAGCATTTAGAAAGTATTGTATTTATAACATCCAAGTGTTAAACGCAACATTGTAAGCTTGTATCCAACACATAAATGTGGTGAATACAACACTTTCTAAGTGCTTTCCCTCCTCCAACACTCTAGATGTTAAAGCTAACATTAGCGTTTTAAGAGTGTAGGTTATATGCAATGAAATATAATAAATACAAACTATAATAATTAGTTTATTAAAATAACTATTGAGCTGATTAATGAAGTTACTGATTACAAAAATGGCTGCACCTTTCTCTGTCTTAATGAATTAAGGGTTACACAATTTAATTAATATAGGTGATGAAAGAAGTTTGAAAAAAGTGAAAACTGTCAACCCAACTTTACTAAAGCCTTCCAAGAGAGCACATATATATATACCCACATACACACACGGCGATTAGATATCCCACGACTGGGTGGAATTATAATACATATATAGACAAAAAAGGCATACACAGATAACGTGTTAAAAAGAATGACCGATATTTACCCAACGTTGCTATAACCAGCCCCACCACGTCTTTCGTAATATGATTGTGAATTCCTTTCACTCGCTCTGTATAACATTTCATATCGATCCAATCCATGATAAAGCTGGCGAATTCTTGACGTTCCCTCTTCGGATGTACTACTTGGTGTATCTCTATGTAGTTATAGCTCCCACTGTCAACGAACTCTAAATGAAGTATTTTCTTACCGCTCTTATAACTAATGTTCCACCGCTGATATGCTGACACGTTACTGCAATCAACATTTAAATCTTATGATCATGAGGGCAAATGGCTTGTTATACGGTAGATCATTTTATTTAATTCGGTCTTTCCTTTATATAAAGGGCAAAGAGCAAATAACTGTGGGCTGATATTATCATTCAGACACATTGCTGCAAGCAGTATTTAAATGAAACACAAGGGCACATATATAGCTTAATGTGGATCGCCTTCAATTCGTAAGAACCTGGTCTCCTGTTACGGATCAGTAAAGGGTCATAGAGATTAATTTATTGTTGTATGCGCGGCTATGCCTTATCTCCTGCCCTAAAAGCTAACCAGTGACAATCGGCTCTGCCTTAACATACCATGCTCCATGCTGACCGGCTTTCCCGAAATCATTATCCCCTTTCGCCTCACCCCGATTATACTCAAATGCAGATCTAATGAATTTGTGTCTACAAGTCAATAACCCGCGATGGAAAGGTTTATCTTCCCTGCTGTATATTTATTTGAATTCCCTTATATTCATGATTCTATTTGTCATTTATTAGTAAAGTTTGGCGTATATGGTAGGCCGTGGTGGACAAAAATCGCTATTATGTATGCGTATATTCCTACGAAGTAGGCTACAGATCGCAAATTGTCCGGTAATGAGTCAGTCAGTCAGCGAGTCAGTCAGTCAGTCCATCCAAATCCTTTCGTCGGCAAAATAAGGAGAACCGTTGACATTAAAACCTTGATTTTTGGCATAAACGTACATTAGGGCATTGTTACCAGCAAGTTCTGATCTGAAATAATTCTGATTAAAATTAGATTTATAATTAACACTTCAGTATATTGCTATAGATATACATTGTGTATGTAAACTGTAGCCTTTAACGTGTATCCTATTTCACATCCAAACACTTCATCATTGACCACATTCAGGTCAAATTACCCACTGCTGCTAAAAATACCCTGTCATTGATTCCCTTTCCACTGTATGCCACATGGCCCTATTAAACAGAGAGTGTGTGACTTGGATTCAAGGGTTAAGACTTTGGAGGGAAATACAATTTTGACAGCAGAAATATGACCCCGCCATTTGCTGATTAGAGCGATAAAACAGGGTAGGCTAAATGGACCCTTTTCAATGCAGTATTTCTTGGCATGGATGTGAAAATATGAGGACATACTTTGGGTTTTTTTGTACCTCTTGAATATTGACTATATATCACACTTGGATATAATTTGAACAAAAAATTACATGTGTAAACAAAATATGTCTAAATTTCTCTTGTCATTTCAAATCTTGATCCATTTTGATTCCTTGATTAGGGGATACAGAATCACTGCCACGGAGTGTGTTGGTATGTCACAGCAATTCCGATTCACACAACGAAGCTGAGGTGGTTTAACGTTTATCAATGAAGAAAATCACCGATCAACCGCCATAGAATATAATGTGAAACAAGAAAACCGGAATAGTACATTCATCAGATTGCCAATGCCCAAAATGTGTTGTCTCATATATCTAGATAACAACGTGATGTAGAGACGCTATTTATTCGTCTTTGTACCTGTTATGCCCAGGAGAATGACATAGAATCATTATTATCTTGTGCATAGAAGGTGTTGGTCTTGAGTTGAATTACCGTAAACTACATAAATGCTACCTTTCTACTATAGTACTATATATAAAAATTTGTTGTATTGTTGGGAAAATAATGTGATTCAAAAAGTTGTTTTGATCCTGTACAAGGGCACTGAAAACCATTAAAGAGATGTAAATGTATTTTCACACGTAAAGCTTGAAATCTACTGAACCTATATTATTCAATCTGTTTCCTTCAATTAAAAAATTGTAAAATTAAATCGGCGATCGTTATTTATTTTGGAATGAAGGCGCATTAGGAGACTGTTACCAACAAATTCTGAGCTGACCTACTTTTGATGAAAATTTCTGGTGATTTTTGATGAAAATCACTGGCGATTCTGACTTGGGCGGTGCCCATCTTAATATAGGCAGGATTTCAACTGGGGGTGGGGATTTTCAAGAGTTCAGTTCGCGTTCGAGTCCTAATGCCTACTGTACTTCGTAGGTCCTGTGACGTTAGTCACACTGCCATGTATTCGAATATATCTGCACATTAAATCGAATATATGTCCATATATATTCACAGCCAATCACAGAGCAGTTGTATATGTGCGTATTAAATGTTTTTGTATGCAGATCAAATCATTTTATATCCATATTAATTCAGATTTCATCCCTATATATAAAGAAATTAGCTACGCACTAATTTCGAATTTATCTCCATATTAATTCACATTTATGTCGGACAGTAATCATTTATGTCGTACATAAATCAGCCAATAGAATCACAGGAATTATGTGCGACATAAATCGCTCTCCTTCCCACAAGTTGCACCCGACTTTTGACCTAACTTGTGTGACCTTTCTTTGTTGACAATCGGGACAAGATTTTATATGTCCGATAGTTTGATAGCGGCTTGCCGTTTTTATAGCTGGAAAGAGTCACGATAATTTACCATGTGCAAAGATTGTAGCCATATTGAGATTGTAGACTGTTATAGCCACCCGTTTTACATCGCATTGTCAATGCACGTTTTAACTGTGTTTATCTTCTGGGTCGTATTTTTTCTATGTTCCTTCGAGGATACTTCGTAAGCCACAGCAATTTTACATACAAAATTGTTGAAGTAATAGAAAATACTCATTCATAGAATATAACGATGTCTTTACCCATCTTCATACACAGGTCGATTAACACACATCGAAGTGTGGACCTTGATCTTTTCACGTCCAAACCAGCGTTTTAATTACGATGTATCAGCAATTTAGAATACAAACAACCAATGGTATACCCTGGAACACTAGTACTTATACATGTACATTCGTTTACGCCCTCACTAACAGTTTTCCGATTATATATATGAAGTCTGTTTACGATTTAAATAAAGTTCCTAACTTTTAAGCTTGCACTTGTTAAGCTGAGCTCAATACGAATATTATATATTTTGACTCTCAAACTGTAGGCTATATAGCTTTTTGATAACATGTAATTGCATTCAGGTACGTTGGTTATTTATTGAATATATATATCAATGAATAAATAAAACCATTGTAGTAATAATACTCTCGAACTCTGGTTCATAAATCTCAGCACGGTGAAACATCTAAGAACCGGCCACATCAATGGCATAACCGTCAGCGAGTTGTAAACAAATCGCCCACTGACTATGATGGCTTGTCTTTCTGGACACGGAAGTGAAGTTATGGCGGGAGGGGAAGCTATTTATGTCGCACATAATTCCGGTGATTCTATTGGTTGATTTATGTACGACATAAATGATTATTGTCCGACATAAATGTGAATTGGTATGGAGATTAAATCGAAATTAGTATGTAGAAAACTTCTTTATATATAGGGACAAAATCTGAATTAATATGTATATAAAATGATTTGATCTGCATACAAAAACATTTAATACGCATATATAAAACTGCTCTGTGATTGGCTGTGGATATATATGGGCATATATTGGATTTAATATGCATATATATTCGAATATATACGTATACATAATAGAGATATTTGTCCACCACGGCCTACCATAGGCGTAAGATATATGCCAGAGGTTTGATAGCGGCGGCTATTAAACATATTCCCTACATCACCCAAATCACTGTATTTGCGTTTTATTGTTATTGTCGGGTTATTTAAGTACCGTACTAGATATTACATGTGATTTGTCGGTAGATAGCTTTACCACAAGGCATAATTTATCAAACAACAGGATGAGAAGGGAGCAGGCATTAACATTTAGGCTTATTTTCACGTTCCGCCATATTTAATGATATCATCAAATGATTTGCTGATATCAGCAAATCACTCGATTTGATGATATCATCAAATGATTTGCTGATATCATCAAATGATTTGCTGATATCATCAAAACATTTGGTGATATCATCAAATCATTTGGTGATATCAGCAAATCGACTGATTTGGTGATATCAGCAAATCATTTGATGACATCAGCAAATATTTAATGATATCAGCAAATGCCGAATAAAAAGTAAAACGGCTTGCCATACGGTCGGTGTACACAGGTTTCAGTGTATTTATTAATTGGCCGCCTCCAGACTGGAACAGCCAAAATTACTATTGTGTGCCAAGGAAAAGTGTAGTCTGGTCAGAAGCTTCAACACTCCACGCGTGTTTGGCATTTTCAACGACCGGACAATGACAATGACATGTTCTCCATGATATACCCGACACTCATTCTAATTTGATGTCTAAATGTTAGGTTACACGAATAGGGATATTGTTTACAAATCAGTAAATGACAGTAGAGTGATTTATTCAGTTCGCAATTCAGCTTTTTCATGCGCCTATTTGGCACACGAACATCACAATTTCTTTCGCCATTTCTGAAAGGGGCTTGATCGCCGTATGTTGTTTTGAATAATACTTTCAAACAAATGTTTAGCATCGTAGTCACATTTCCATGAAATGTTGTCATATCCACCATGCTTATTGTGAATAAATCGAAATATGACGCGTGTTCAATCGTTTCCCTGCTCACTTTTCTCATATTTAATTTGCCAATGACGGGTCTCGTTCAGAGAGTTTTAGAGAGAGAAGCAGACGAGGGGAAAATGCACATCCGATACGCAACAGAGATGAATTTACTTCAAAACAACTCAATATTTTCATATTTTTTTTACCTTACTCTGTGATAAAATCTTATCCCGCGAGCAATTATTTACTGGATTCAGTTACTTTGTCGGTGTTAAATCCCGCTGAGTTGAAAGTTTTCATGGACAATGTTCTGAGGAAAATTTTACGCTAAAATATAAATTTAATAAGATGATTTAGGGAGCAGAGCTCTGCTCTATAAAACATCGAATCCATCTCGATGGTATCGCATATTTGTACGATATACACACGTTAGACCCACAAGGACCCGTGGCATTTAAAAATCACTTGTATATCTTTACACCTATCTGGGTTGGGGAGGCATTATACCTCTCCAGAAAGACACTACATGAAAGCTGACACTCCAGGACATTATAGCATATCATATTTCCCTAAAACCTATTTCCATAGCCCCCGAGTATAGGATCATGGGGTTCCAGAAAAGTGATGTTTTCTTAATTTTTGTTCTAGTTATTTCACATCAGATTATTATTTACTAATTTATGCGGCCGCTCAAAGGCGAACATATTATGTGCAAAGGGACGGGAAAAAGAGGGAGGCGATATGTCGCGTACCAAAATCAGGATATCATAATAGACACATGTTTTGGTGTCAGTAGATACATGTGGGGATACGTACATACGTGTGTCACATACCGAAATTTAGGTCAAGAACAGAATTCATGGTCACTGCGACCCCAAAATCAGAAAATTGTTAAAAATCGCTGTTTTTTTTTGTTTCCGTATGCATTAAGGGGAGACGATGTGGCATGTTCCAAAATTTAGATCTAGGTCAAAAGTCAAGGTCACCGTGACCCGAAAATTCGGAAATCATTAAAAATCTTATTTTTTTGTGTGTTAGAGGATACATAAGAACAGAAGATGTTTTGTACGGGCGTATATTGAAGCCAATTTTGGTTCGTTTATACAATTTTCGCTATTAAAGATCAAATATGCCTTCTGAAAAAATTACGTCACTGTGTCGTCATCAGAGCGCGGTGTTTTCTTATAACATCTTCTGGCAGAGCTTGAACCAGTTGTGTGGTAAGTCTTAGCTCCGTAGCTCGAGTGCTACGACATGCCCTCTCACACCGTAGTACTGCATGCTACATTGAAGTGTCCAGCTTACGTAGACCGAATGTTATTTCCGAGTTTCTCTCAATAAAATTATCAGACACGTCAGCTTTTTTAGCTTAGCTATTCTCGCTCAGTTTGCTCTGCAATACACACATCATATTAACTCTTCCCACTGAGGTAGATGAAATGTCATTGACGGTTTCGTCTTCATTTGAGTTTTAGTCCTGCCAGAAAGGTCGTTTTGATCTCCTGCTCGTTCATATTGTTTTGCTTGGTGACAGAAACGCTGAGTTGCCCTCAAGGGTGGACAACAGTTCATTTCCAATGTATCTCCTTTTATTATTAGATACGTCAGATATGTCATTTATTTTGCTCTCCTAGTTTTCTCTGCAACAGATACGCCATATTGATATAGAATATCATCTTCAATTTTTGACGAGCGAAATGGGAGAGTATTACCAGCTGACATATCTGGCATGGATAAAATTTAAAAGCGGCAATTGAAAATGACATTCCGTCTGTCAAAGGAGATGACTGATCTATCAGATATGACTGAAAATTCGAGGGAGAAAATTTGGTGACATTCGCTCTTCTGAGGGTGACTACTCAACATGACCTGTCTATCACTAAGCAAATTTGGAGAGAAATTTGGAATATTGAATGCTAGCTTGAAATTCTGGTGAATCCTCTTTCTAATGTGTTCATGCCCCAGCATCTTCATTCAGGAGGTGGGCCAAATCATGGTTAAGACAGGGCGTAAATAAATATTTAGTTTGATACTGGATGATGTATGTATTATAATACACTCTTAAAACGCTAATGTTAGATTTAACATATAGAGTGTTGGAGGAGGGAAAGCATTTAGAAAGTATTGTATTTATAACATCTAAGTGTTAAACGCAACATTGTAAGCTTGTATCCAACACTTAAATGTGGTGAATACAACACTTTCTAAGTGCTTTCCCTCCTCCAACACTCTAGATGTTAAAGCTAACATTAGCGTTTTAAGAGTGTAGGTTATATGCAATGAAATATAATAAATACAAACTATAATAATTAGTTTATTAAAATAACTATTGAGCTGATTAATGAAGTTACTGATTACAAAAATGGCTGCACCTTTCTCTGTCTTAATGAATTAAGGGTTACACAATTTAATTAATATAGGTGATGAAAGAAGTTTGAAAAAAGTGAAAACTGTCAACCCCACATAGACTCGGATGCGCATTTCTGCTTTACTGAAGCCTTCCAAGAGAGCACATATATATACACCCACATACATACACAGCGATTAGATATCCCACGACTGGGGTCCGGGTGGCAGTATAATACATATATAGACAATATAGGCACACACAGATACCATAGTTAAACAGAATGACCGATATTTACACAACGTTGCTATAACCAGCTCCACCACGTCTTTCGTAATATGATTGTGAATTCCTTTCACTCGCTCTGTATAACATTTCATATCGACCCAATCCATGATAAAGCTGGCGAATTCTTGACGTTTCCTCTTCGGATGTATTACTTGGTGTATCTCTATGTAGTTATAGCTCCCACTGTCAACGAACTCTTCCTGGGGTATTTTCTTACCGCTAATATTCTACCGCTGATATGCTGACACGTTACTGCAATCAACATTTAAATTTTATGAACATGAGGGCAAATGGCTTATTGTAGTAGATAATTTTATTTAATTCGGTCTTTCCTTTATATAAAGGTCAAAGAGCAAATATCTGTGGGCTGTAGTTAAGATATTATCATTCAGACACATTGCTGCAAGCAGTATTTAAATGAAACATGAGGGCACATACATGTGTGTAGCTTAATGTGGATCGCCTTCAATTCTAGCATAGCAAATCTGCTTATAACGTTCATAAATAACACGTCAGACTAAGTAAAACTATGAGATAAAAGTGGCTGGTCACCACACTATTTGTAGATTCCCAGATAAACAGATTAGTGATGTTGTCGCACATTTCGTCACATCAGATAATAATTGTCTAATTTAATTTGTATTTTTCTGAGATAGAGCGTTACCCCAACATATATCAATAATCCACTTGTGCATTACTATGCTAATTTATTTCGAACACATATAATAAAACATAGGTCATCCTAAGTCGTTAAATACTTTGAAAATATTGACTTGCTTTGAGGGTAATATGCAGTTTTCCTGTCCAGATTATGTGCACAATGCAAGTGGTGATAATATGCACATTTTAAGGGCATCAATACAGCAATTCTCCTCAAAGCATGTCAGTTGCTAAAATGGTGTACATATTGCCCAATTTTGCCCAAAGGCGTGAAAATATACACGCACGATGGGTATGAACACCCCTCAAGATAAGTCAAATGCCCAGATGATTTGTAATCATACACATCATGGTAATATACACATCCAATACGCTTCAGCTAAGCATTTTTCTTCAAAACAAGTCAATATCACTACACGAAAACATTGATTTGATAGTATTTAGCATCACTCGAGAAGGTAAGGTGAATATAATTATTATATTTACAAAGGATAAAAGAGACCTGTGAATCTTAATGAATCTAAGGCATTTCCCCTCCCGGATCGTTCCCCTCCGGACATCTCCCCTTCCGGAGGTCTCCCCTCCCGGCAGTTTACCCTCCCGGATATTTCCCCTCCCTAACATTCTTAGAAAATAAATCTACAAAGTCAAATATAATTTGTACATTCATTATTTGATCAAACATTTGATAGATAACATATAGATAGATAGCTTATATATAGCACATAAAGATAATTTGTACGATTTGATGTATCAGATATATATGAAAATCTGACACAAAATCGTCAAAAATGTCAATTGATGCACTAATTATCCTAGGTACGGAATTCACTGCCCTCGTATGCAGTGATCTGCAGCATGAAGTGTCTGCGCTATTGTCTTCACTCCGTCCCTTCGTTCTTCACAAATGTGTTTGTCTTTGTTGCAGTTGTATGGTAGCCCTGCGTTGTCGTTTACTTGGAAGGCGACCGGCTGTGTCCTGCAGGAGACCAGTGGATACGAGGGCATGATCTTTCCGAAGTGATCCTAAGAGGGTGAAAAAGGGTGGATGCTTGTATCCAGCAAGTGTCTAGAAACCAACATTCCAACTCTCACACAGAGAGTTTGATTAATTAATGACAGATAAGTTGACTACTTTTGTTGGATATACACAAAGGCAATAAAATACATGAGTTTTTTATGAAAAAGAAATAGTGCCTTATAGTGACACATGTGAGATATATTTTTTACAATAATTTATAAAAATACGTAGAATAAATTTGTTTAATTTTGATGCTATATCAATATAAAATATATATAAAATATATAATTGATATTAAATATATATATATATCAAAATCTTAATTTTGATGCTATATCAATATAAAATATATATAAAATATATACATGTGTCATTATAAGGAATTATTTTTGGTCATAAAAACTCATGTATTTTATTGCCTTTGTATAATTGATATTAAATATATATATATATCAAAATCTTAATTTTGATGCTATATCAATATAAAATATATATAAAATATATATAATTGATATCAAATATATATATGTATATCAAAATCTTGGCAGCTACACCTATAATACCCATGTTTGGTCAAATAAAGTTTGTACAAATTATATTTGACTTTGTAGATTTATTTCCTAAGAATGTTTGGGAAGGGAAATGTCCTGGAGGGTAAATTGCCCGGAGGGGAGATATCCGGGAGGGGAGATGTCCAGAGGGGAACGAGCCGGGAGGGGAACGATCCTGGAGGGGAAATATTCGTACACCAATCTGAATCTGTGTTGATATTATTTGCATATTTCTAACACAAACAGCACGACCCGTGTAAACGTATGGTGTTTCATTGAAAAGATGGATATGGAAGGCGTGTAAGTTCGTGCCAAGTTCGCACAGCGGATACACGGATGATATTGTATTCGCTACTGTAGTAAACGAGCGTCGTTGCTTCATCATTTGCCATCGTTTGTAAACGTGCATCATTCCCATATATTTCACTTATATGCCCAGTACGTTTGCTGTTATATTTACCATATGTGGACATTAGATGGTGCAGCGTGGACAGGCCCTATAAGTACTACAGAGATAATCAAATAATTATATTATATTCCATTATATACACCACACCGGGGCATCAGTTGCAAATTGAAACCATTAATTTGCGAACTGTCAATATACGGTACGGAACTGGACAAATATTTCGGTTGTATTTCATAATTGGAGATATACACTTCACATGAAATGGAATGTAACGATACCATTCACTATGTGTATATATTATCTACTATATGAAACGCTGACTCATATAGTTAATATATGAGCAAAGGTACCCTACACGGCATAATGAATCAAACATGAGTTTTATTTCCTCACATTTCACAACATAGAAAATATAATGGCAGAGGTGTATAATATTTGATAACATGATACATACAAGTGGAAATTATGCAAATTAAATCGTTTTATTCGCAACATTTCGACACTCATGTGAAATAGAACTGCACGTGTGAGTAAGTTCAATAAATATTTACGGTTGATCATTCCAAATTGACAACAAATAAACGTATTATTTTCCTCATATTACCTGCGTAGTCTATACACAATGACATTTTTGTTAGGTACTTGATGTTATCTGTGTTGAAAACTTTAAAAATGGGCATGAAATATTTACATCCCACTTATCACTACATTATTTAACACAGTTTCAATTTATATTCATTTTGATTTCGATAGAGAGACGCATTTGTTTTAAAAACCAGTAAAAGCAAAGTGCGCTGCATGATCAACGTTCATTAAGTTGACGGGTTCTTCTTATAATATGCGGTTCTTGACCTATGACCAATTATGTCATGATAATATAAGGAAATGTTTTTGGTGATAATTTCAAGTGTTTTTTCTGGGTGCAGTTTTCTCGTTTGCTCTGGCTTTCATACATTTCAAAACATTCAGCACAATTTATTTTCAAATTATTAAAAATATATAGATTATTAAAATCTTTTCTTTAGCATGTGGTTCTCAAACACTTATTGCCTGACTTTTGCAAAACCTAAAGGTCTGGGGAATTGCCAAGGAAAGAAAATATGCCGGGGATACCCAGGGTAGAGGGATAGGGGAAGCATTGCAGGCGGGAATTCCCAACACTCCTATTTATCAGAATATATACTTGATTCAATGCGAAACTGTTTATCTTAATCTGAGATTTTATAAAGACATCTTTACTAAATATAGCTTGTCGCATTCAAAGTTCATCCGTGAATATTTCCTGCAATCTCTGATTACGGCACACATTGTATGATGTATCGTTATGTAACTCTGGTCTGTTAATCTGTCTTCAGGACCGGTGTAAACAAATGTGTGGAGCTAAGATATATATTATGCGAGTTCTTATCTGCTATATTTATCAATCTTACTTAAGGGTCTAGTGTGATTACTGAATCCAAACTATAATGTTTCGGGATTTAACTTGTACTGTCGTGTGATCGACCAAAAAAAGTAATTGATCCAGTTTTGTAAGACTCACGACGAAACCGGAACAAAGTCCACCTTTCCAGGTCCAACAATCTTCTCACAATGTTTAAGCTGTGCCCGTTGTTGGTTTGTGCATTTTCATTCTGAAACTTTATGGTTATTGATTTACGAAATGTTGTCTGACCAACTATATGCTCGTAGCAATAATTTTTTGGAAACAAAAACAATATTTGCTTATTTTAATAAATATGCACACAAATATCTGACGCTGTGTCAAGCCACGATTCTCGAGAAAACAGTTCCGTTAATTGTGTTCATCAAACTTGTTCACGTACAGCTACAGGTACCGTACACAAAGCATGTTGATATGACACCTACAGTACCGATGTTGCTTATCTACGGTTGTGCAAATCTGCATAATAGGCAAAATTAAAAACAAATTGGGGGTATATTGATAAGGAATTACATCTTTTTTTATCTCGCCATTATGGTGTTCTATTTGGGTCAAATGTGCATCGCGCGTCGCTTTTTTGAGTGGTGACGCGTTCATGTTTTACAATGTTTAGAGATATGATGGAAAGTCGACCTCGTCATTTGAAACGCGACGTTGCCTTTTTTTAACACCCTACGTGTGTTGAAACGCGGTCGACGTCGCGTTTAGCGTCGCGCTTCGAGTTATGAAGTTCAATTCAGATGCCTTAAAGTTTTGACAGCGAAATCCGAAAAAATAGCCCTCATCACAGCACGCGTCATGTCACGGCGACATCAGAACTACATTTTTGACGCGCGACAAAATTAGAACCAGGGCTATTTCAACGCGTTTTCGCTGCAACACGTCGTCGAATCGCCTGCTATGGAAATGTGCCAATAACGCATAGATGTCGCTCGCATGTCGTGACGAGCCCTGTGGAAATGGGCATTTAATGCACATGTCTGCTGATAATGTATCTCTTTGTAAAAGCTCATATTTTAATGGTCAATAAATATCCGATGAAATAAGACTATTTTACCTGATATAAAACGTATGTGCATTCTGAAAAACTATATTAATAACCATGTAGATAGGTAATAGCATAAGAACGATTAATCCGAATTTCAATTGTTTTATTATAATTATTCAGTCACTACTTCTGAAAGAGGCGGGAACGAAGCATTATTTTAAACTTTTTATAGATTTACACAAACTCTTACCATTTAGAAATTTGGTAACATTTATATGCGATTACTTGTACGATGACGCTTTCTTAGTATTTGGAGCACAGATATGAGTGCAGGGTAGGTCAGTCATGCGAGGCCCTGTAGCAACTACTGATGACGCAATTGTCCCGACACTTGATGACGTAGACCTTCAATATCTATGACAATTAAATCCCACTTCTATCCCTTGATGCAATGCAGACCCCCCAACATCCATGACAATCAAATGGCTGGTGGGGATCGCTATACAATTCAATTAGCCTTTAACCTCTCTCATGTAACGTTACATCAACTTAATTGGCAGCGCATTAACAATTACGCTATTGCGATAATTGTGTCATTAGTAGTTGCTATTGCAAGTATATCAAAGGTTTAGTCATACATCGTGTGTGATATATTTTTGCCTCAAATAATTACTGTTTCTCAGTTGTGACAATAAGCGTCAACATGCTCGCTATCACTTTTGTTTGGTGACACAATCGCGAGCTATTGTCACAACGCTGGCGACCTGACCATTGCTAATGACACAATTGCGACAATTGTGTCGTTAGTAGTAGCTAAAGGCACTCGAACACGAGCCCGCCGAGACACCAAATTGGCAGCAGTAAATGCAAGTGCTGTAAAGTTCTCCGAGGGCGCGGGTTCGAGTGGCTCACGGGAATGGCCCATCATCCAGCACAAGTTTCTGTGCATTATCTCGCAAGTGAGTCTGACAATAATTGTATATATATATCTCTCTCTAGATTTGTTTGATCAATTATTCAGTTGATAATATGGCTTATATGATATTTTACCTAAAGAAATAAAATAAAATTCCGGATATGTATATTCAAAACGTGGAACCAACCATGGTATAAACATGGGGGGTATAAACAAAGACGGAGAGTTTGAATGAACTTATGATGAAGTCACCCTATGCAAGGTAACGTGCGTGAATGCTAATTTTTTTCAAAGTCTGTGAGCTTTGTTATTCAAACACATAGATGGTTTAAGCACCAAGAGTATATACATTCTGCAGTGTAACCATCAACATATATACCTGTCATAACCATTTGCGTGTACAGAAGGGTAGCAGGAAAACGTATTTGTATTGAATGTAATAACGTTCAATAGAAATCAGTATAATAAAATATTACAGGTACTGGCTTTATAGCAACACTGGTCCAAACGGCCAGCGGGTAAACGGAGAGCCAGTTCTTGATGTCAATGTGTGAACTGGATACAGGATATAAATTTCATCGAGATGCCGCCATATTTTCCAACTTCTTTCACACTTGGAGATAAACGTAATTTTATTATGCGGACTACTGAATTTAAGATACGTTATTCAGAATTCTTTAATGCATACACTTTTCACCAACTGTATACCGACTCCGGTGATTATATCAAGTCTAGGCGTGACATAATCAACTTTTCCAGGGAACTACACAGCAAAGCGAGTTGTTGCTGTTGTTTATCGAATAATTTTTACGAATCTTTCTGCGAGATTTCCGGCTATGTTTTATAATTTCTTGTATTGCTGATGACTGAGCTGTTGTGATTTTTTTCGAAAAGAATGAACAGATTCTTTTTTCCTAGATTCCTAGCTTGAACTGATCATTTTTTCTGGGTCGAGGGTGAATATATTGGAGTTGATATTCTTGGAGTTGAAGATCTTGGAGATGAAAATCTTGGAGTTCATTATCTTGATTTATCTGACTTGGTAGATGTAGATGCCAGATTTAAGATCTTGAAATTTGGTTTTTGAATATGTGAATACATACTCCTCAAAGTGAGTGTTTCTCTTGGTCAGCACAGACAGAGTATTGACTAACATTTAGTAAATTGCCATATTCAACAAGAAAAGTTGACCAGATTCTCTTCCGATTTTATTAATACGGTCGGGAAAAAGTGAAAAAAATGATAATTTTGACAATGCTGAAATCTTTCGTGTATCGCCCCAATAGATACTAGAAATTGTTGCTGTTTGGTTTTTATTGTGTTTTTTAACCTGGTATTTCGTAAAATAAAGATTTTTGAATGTGTGTCTGTCTTGTGATTCAAACATTTGCAGCGTTTTGCGAGAAAATACATCGTTTTTTGCAGCTGTTCTTCGCGATCGGCAAGGCGGTCGACATTGTGAACTTGGCAAGTGTTATATATGAATGGAAAGCCCCTGGAATGTATTTTTAGACTCTGTAATCCATATATAGAAATTCTCGTAACTTTCCGACCTTGTCCGATAAGAAAACGATCAATTATTCAACGGAAAATTCCATATATGGGAGGCCACAGAACTCTGCACGCGGTAGCTCATTTGCATAACGGGTTAACGAATTTCATTGGCTAGAACACAAGGTCGACTTAGGTCGGCTTTTTTCGAGAAACTTCCGGTTGCCGATTTCAACATGGCGGCCTCCATATTCGAAATGTGCTGAGCGAGTTATTTGATGCAGTTTTTTTGTCGATTCTGTTCGATCAGACACGTCGGGATGGTGCGCGAGAAAGTCAGAACGAAGCACTCCTTTGGTCTGAGAAGGCGAGGATCGAAACTACGTGGCCGATCTGGTTGGAGGCCGAATAAAACTCCAGCCAACGAACCGTCTACTTTCGGGTTTAGCAACAACAACATCGGCGTGTTGAATAGGAATACGGACTTACCGCGAGTTGATTCTAATGCAGAGGTTGATACAATTACTACGCCCCCACTGGCACAGAATACAACAATCACATGATGTGAGCGTAAATTTGCCCTTTTAGAGCAAGCTCTGACAAATGATGGTGAAAATAACAATGTTACTGTACCAGCCATTCCTGTTCCTAATAGAGTCAAATTATTAGAGTATTAGAGTCATTCATGTTGACTTTCTACGTGATTTGTACGTGAAGGTTTTCACTCAGTTCTGCACAAACTCAAACTCAGTACTGGAGAGCACACACAAATTTATTCAAGCAGAAAGAAATTGAAGCGGTTGTACAAGGCGAAATACGCGGCTAAGGAGTCTCGGTGCGTCAGTCGTAAGCGAAGGAAGGTTGACCTGGCCAAACAGGCCGATGACTGGGAGGCAGCCGAGGGACAAACCTATGCCTCTGGTTCTTTCTAATAAACATCTCAAGTGATCTGTTTAGTGTTACAGAAGTGTAAGTCAACACAGATACCACTGATAAATAACAGAAACAAGTCAGCTTGTACGTAAATTGGTTTTTATTCAATGATCATTTTTACAGGAACTTTAAATTGAATATACAGGAAATGAGTATTTTGCACGAAAGTCCGTCTTGGGAAAACTAAAAAAGTATGAAGAAATTGGTCAATTTGTCTGAAAATTTGACTGATTGTTCTCTGAGTAATATAGAATGCAATGAGATGTTTTTTTCATTCATATCTAACACCTGCTGTACTGCTGAGTGGTTGATAACTGGAGCACCATGACCGAAATGACAATTTTTGACTTCGGATACCTTGAATTTGTTAGATATTAAATAATGATATGGCAAAAGACTCTTATTGCATGGAATTATGTCTCCTCTCAACAAATATATCCCAGTTTGCCACTTTACACTGTTCATTTTGCCTAATTAGATTTCCTAAGGTGGCTAGTCACTTTCAGTGAAAAATCCAAGATGGTCGCCGTTGCCATGGCAACAGATAAATATCTGGAGCTATTTCTATGTGTCACAATTTCTTTTCTTGAGGACTTTCACTTCCCAAATGAAAAATTACTCTGTGACAACTTTTGTCTTAGGGGACAGTATCCCACCTCATACGGATTTCCATTGAATGTTATTACAGTCAATAGAAATCAGTATTATAAAATATCTTGCAGAGTAACTAGACTCCTGCTGCAAGTGAACTATGCATTTTTTAATAATTGCATGACAAATTTTACAAACAATTACTGGCTTTTTAACAATACTGGTTCAAACGGCCAGCGGAAAAACGGAGAGAGAGTTCTCGATGTCAATGTGTGACCTGGATACAGGGTATAAATTTAATCGAGATGCCGCCATATTTTCCAACTTATTTTACACTTGGAGATAAACGTTATTCAGAATTCTTTAATGCATACACTTATTCGCCGACTCTGGCGATTATATCAAGTCTATAAAATTACAGTCTAGGCGTGACATAATCAACTTTTCCATGGAGCTACATAGCAAAACGTGTTGTTGCTGTTGTTTATCGAATATGTTTTACGAATCTTTCTGCGAGATTTCCTGCTATGTTTTATAATTTATTGTAGTGCTGATGACTGAGCTATTGTGATTTACTTCGAGAAGAGTGAACATATTCTTCTTTCCTAAATTAATAGGTTGAACCGATCATTTCTTCTGGGTCGAGGGTGCATGCCCTTTTTGAATTAATTATTTGGCAACAGCACGTAGACCTACACATTTTGTTCCTGTTCTCTCTACTAGTATTTGAATTGAGATGTTTGTTCTGAAGTTCACATTTTTCTTGAGCTGTCACTACAGAAAATTGTACATTTAACATGTATGTTAAATGTATGGTGCAGGTATGTGAGAGTCCGAAATTTGCATTCATTTATAATACATTTCCGATATGGTGTAATTAGATATTTATAATAATTTAACTGTACAGTGCAGCTTGGAGAGTCCCTAATTTCACCTATATGACATAACCATGTGAAATGTTTCGGGTGTACATTGATTTGATTGGTTGCAAATAGGGGATGAACCGCCGTATTGAATATATAGTTTTACTTATATTTGATACCCTGGTGAACGGTCGCATTCACAGACATTTGACTAGTAGGTTGAGAAAAATTAAATGATTGCATTCACTTAACATTTGAATACCATACTGAGCATATTGAGTGTGTTCTAGTTTAGCTATATTTAACCCGTGTGATGAAGGATTTTATATAGTCGGATTTAAAATAAATTCCAATCCGTTCGTATATAAGCAAATAAAAATATTTGCCATAGCTTCGCCATACAATGGCCAGGTCATTGGGATATGGTCATGATGTATGTAATCGCCTTGTGATATATGCTTGTACATACAAGTCTTCCTTACACGTGTAATGTACGGTGACATCAATGGTTTCTATCTACATTTCACTTGGATTATTAAATCTGTATATTTCTGAAACATTTCCTATATGGATGACGAGTTGGTAAAATTGAACATAACACGCATGAAATTGCTAGGTTTCATGTAATGACATTTTCGTATTTCATTATATTTGCAACGTGCACTACATAGATGTTATATATGACTATTTGCATATGTTACACACGGTTATGATAAATGGATATTTGATAATATTTCCTAGACTATAGAAACGTGCAAATTGCAGGATTTGAAACCAATGAAAGGTGCTCGCACACGCGGATGATCACACGTTTAATAGCATATGCAAATCTATTTGCATATAATATGAACATATATCAGTATAAATACTGTGAAACACATGCATTTCTAAATGTTTGTTCATCATATGTGTGACATTTTATTGTATATAGGCCAGGGGTGGAGCAGTTAATATTTATTTTATTTTTGTTTCAGCATTTTTTGTCGGGGCGCAAAATTGGATAACCGATATATAACCATGCGTCTGGTTCCTTCATGTCATGATGACCCAGCTTCGTAGGCGGGCACTACCGGTGTGTTAGCCTTCATGCAAACTTCCATCCGCCGTTGAAAGTCCAGATCTACGGAAAATAGATCTACAATAGTCGCTCCCGATCTTGGCGATAGAGAGCGTACTCTCAGATCTGGTGTTAATCATAATTGTAAAATCCGTCAACTACGCAGAAGAAATCTATCCATCTCCGTCCTCCCCATACATCCAGTCGGTTAGAGACTTGTGTCAAATCAAAGCGGAAAACGATGCGTGGCTGGTCATTCTTCTCGGCGCTTCTATTAGAAGAATGATAATTCCTCCATACTATGGTCCCATCACGTTCTGTCGCTCAAATCCACTCAGGAAACGAAGTGCTGTAACCCAAATGTCTTCAACTTGGTAGGTAGCCCGTAATGTAACGGTTGCGGTGCAGCGACCCGGCTATAAATGACAGACGCGCGGACCTCAGAGAAGACCAGCATAAATGTTCGACAGCTCTCATGGCGACTGGTCCTATTTGTGCTTCTTCCGACGTACATTTTCTGTTCTAAAAGTCCACTGTTTTAGTTCATCGTGCCCGATGTCTACATGATGATGCGTCTATATTTCGTCAAACATATGCATATAAAAAAATCCACCAAAAGACTCCCGATCGTCTCGTATCATGTAAATAGGCGTCAAACTGGACGATTTCATTTCTGTTTTCGACATTTTACATACTAGGTGACATGGTGAGAGCCAATGTGGATTTTTTTTTCATGTTCAAATTTGAGTGGACAGATGGATAAACCCCTGTAGTGATATTCAGCACTATTGATATGAAAATTGACAGCTTTAAAGTCGAAAAATCTATCGAAAATGAAACACAATATGCCTTGCTTTCGGCGCGTCGAGGGCGGCATGCAATCTTTTTTTTTTTTTTTTTTTAATATATTTTTTATTCAGGTATGACAATATCGTATTACATGTACACCATTTTACATAATTTATAGGAAACATGCAAATCATTTACAGCTCTTTGGGATTCAAAATTCCTCATAAATTTTTAAAGATTCTCAATAACGGAAGGTGTATTTTGATGGATAGAGTTTCCATACCTGTTTTCTTTTTATAGACAAACAAAGAGGAGCAGATAAAATTTTGAATATTTGTGAGTACACCACAAACTAAATAATATAGAAAAGGATAAACATTCATCGTAGCAGTAATACCCATCTAGACCACCTGTCACGGAAGGCATCATATTTGCACTCAATAAAGTAGCTAACCTTTTCAGTTTCGTAATATTTTGATAAAAGTTTCTTCATGGTATTTATATTTGGCATCACTTTTTTAAGTTTACTCTGATATACATATCGTTTTGCTAACAGCAAAATTGTGTTAAATACATTGTCGTTATACAAACCTCCGAATATAATCAGTTTGCAGGTTACATTCACAATTCTAATACTTTCTACGTATTCAGAGATCCAAAGGAAAAAATTATGCCAAAAATCTTTCGCCACAGGACAAGCAAAAAATAGATGATCAAGTGTTTCCCTTTCCTTTCCGCAGAAATCACACAGATCAGAATCTTTTATCTGTACTTTATGCAGAAAGGAATTGGTAGCTAAAATTCTGTTGGTTAGACGCTATTGAAACCATCTCAGACTTACATCCTTTGTACATTTGAATGGCAAGGTGTGTATTTTATTCCATTCTTGGTCGTCGATACTTAAAACAGACTCCCATTTCTTTTCGCTGGTTGGTTTTCTATATTTCGATGTAACCAGTATTCCATAGAAAGGTTTCGTCCCTTTATCATATTTCGTTAAAACTTCAATAAAGAAAGGTCTTATAGGGTAGGGCAGTTTCGTGTATACGGGCCCAAAACATTCTATGAACAATTTTACCGCATTCTTTATTCCAGAATACTGCAAGAAATTTATTTTTATTTCATATATTTGTTCTAACTCTTCCAGTGTATAGAATATACCATTTTGATCGAAAAGGTCATTTACGAAACGTATACCCCTTTGATACCACTTTTTATAGAAAACTGGTTTATAACCAACCTTTATGTCATCATTAAACCATATCGACTGCGACATTGCTTGATCAATGCTTGTTATTTTAAGTTTCTTCATAAACTCACACCAAGCCATCAAGACATCTTTCCAAAAATCATTACCAATTGATTTACCTAACGTTGCTATTTGCTGGGGGCCACAATCTTCCAAGCAGTATGAAACATTTAGATTATAATACAGAATGTGTTTACTGGGAGACGGGTGTTGAACCATTCTACGAAAACAGGAGATTTTAATGGATTTTACAAATTCATCCAAATCAACCATTTTCACTCCCCCCTTGTTATATCCTTGTGAAAGTTGTATTCTTTTCACTCTATCATTTCCACCCCAGATGAATTTGTATAATATATTTTTAATGGTTTTAAGAGTTTTCTGGGGTGGATCTGGTAGAGTAAAAAGCAGATGATTCAATTTTGGAATCGCTAATGTTTTCACTATAGTTATTTTACCTAAAGTTGTTAATAATCTTTTTGACCAGTTTCCTAATAAATTTTGAATTTCTTTAATTTTTTCAGTATAATTAATCTCCACCATATCTTTCATCCCCAAAGTGAATGTGACCCCCAGCAATTTGAAGTTGTCCTGTGACCAGTCTAAATTGTAGGCTAGAGAAGATTTATCAGGTGGTTTTTTTTTACGTCCTAGACAGAAAATCTTCGTTTTATCTCTATTAACCTTTAGACCCGACATTCTACCGTGCCATTCAAGTGTTTCCAAACACGATCTGAGAGAGGCATCGGAACCATCTAACAAAAGAGTTGTATCATCGGCAAATTGAGAAATTTTGTACTCTACATTTCCAATTTGTATTCCTTTGATATTTTCGTTCTCGCGGACAAGCAAAGCCAGTATTTCGGCGCATAGAATGAACAAATAAGGTGAGAGGGGGTCTCCCTGCCTGCATCCACGTCCTATGTGAAATGTGTCTGAAAGGAATCCGGATTGCTGCACAGAAGAAAATATATTATTGTAAAAGGTATCTACCCACCGACAGATGGAAGGCCCAAATTTAAAAAGCTTTAATGTTTGTTTCAGAAACTTCCAAGATATGGTATCAAACGCCTTTTCAAAGTCGATTAATAGTAAACAGCCCGGAATTTGGGTGGTATTCATAAAATCTATAATATCGAACGTTAACCGTATATTGTCACCGATAAACCGGCCTTTTATGAACCCACTTTGGTCTTCGTGTACAATCTTATTTAAATACTTTTTAATTCTTTCCGCTATGCAGGCTGAAGCAAGCTTATATTGTACGTTAAGAAGGGTGATCGGCCTCCAATTCTTCAAAAATTGTCTGGGTTTGTCTCCCTTTGGAAGGCAGGATATCAACCCCTGTCGTTGAGTATTAGACAGCTCTTGTTTCTCAAATCCATAATTTATACTGGCTACAAGAAAGAATCCAATGTCCCTCCAGAAAAACTTGAAGAATTCAGAAGTGAAACCATCGGCACCAGGACTTTTGTTATTTTTAGTTCTTTTTAAGGCTGAAAGGATTTCATTGGGCGTAATTAGACCTTCTATAGATTTCGATTCTAAATCAGACAGTACTTTTATTGTTTTAAAATCCAGACTCTCGAAATCACAATCTTCTGTCAGTTGTGCCTGGTAGAGTTTGTTATAGAACGTTTTCACCTCTTCTAAAATTTCCTTTTGGTCCGTAATGATACGACCGTCAGTCTCAATTCTAGGGATAGCCTTGTTAGTAAAATTTCGTTTTTCAAGCGCACAAAAATATTTAGTTGGTTTTTCCCCATCTAGAAGCCATCTAGCACGTGATCTAACCATTACCCCTTCCATTCTCTCCCTTCTAATGTTTTCTAGTTCCTGCTTAAGATTATCTATTTCTTTCAATATATTTCCATCTGCCGTGGCATGTAGTCTGTTTTCTAAGGATTCTATATCTGTGTTCAAATCATTTTCTAATTTCGATCTTTCCCTCTTCCTTCTGGAAGAAAACTGTATCGTTTCCCCCCTAATTTCTAAGAGAATCATTTCGAAAAACAATTGTTCATTAATGCCGAGATCCAGAGACTCGTAGTTAATGTCCTCCAATGTGGTTTGTTCAATTTCATTATTTGCATATTGTTTAATAACTTTTAAAATAGCGCTTTTTACCGTTTTTATAAACTCTTTGTCCTTTAATAGAGAATTATTAAACTTCCATAGTCCTCTGCCTCTCTCAAATCAGTGAATTTACATTCTAGAATTACCATTGAGTGGTCTGACCGATAACCAGGTTTATATACAATATCACTTAAATATGACAAAAACTCTTGATTTGCCAAGAAAAAATCAAGTCTGGCTTGTTTCAATGGAGATTTCTGTCACCACGAGTAAACTCTAGTATCGCCGTATAAAACACGTAAGAGATCTACTGCATCTTCAGAATCAATAATATTTAATACATTATTTCTAGCATTAGGGTGGTTAATATTTTTGTAATTTTGGGTGTCAATATCTGGCTTAAGAACAAGGTTCCAATCGCCGCAAATTATGAAGTGCTCGTTACCAAAATCTGTAATAGCGGTTTGTATTTGGTCAAAGAAGACCGGATCATCTTTATTTGGGCCGTAAATATTGATCAAGGTGATATTAATTTGTTCAATTGTTAGGTCGATGGCTAAAAAGTTTCCGTCTGTATCATTTTTTGTTCGATTAATTTTAAATTCAAAGTTTTCTTGAAATAATACAGCCACGCCTCTAGAGTTTGATCTGTAGGACGAAAAATAGCAGTGTTTACTACCCCATTCCGATTTAACAAAATCTTCTGTTTCTTGTGTAAAATGTGTATCTTGAAGACAACATATGTTGTAACCTCGAGTTCGCATCAAATGCAGTAGATCTCTTCTATTCTGTTCATCGGCCAGACCTCTACAATTGCATGATAGAATTTTTATGTTATCCGCCATAGATATAACATTAATGAAGCATAGCTGTCGGGTCCAAGTAATAGAGTGTTGTCACCAAATGGGCTATTCCAGATTTAATCCATACCCCCTCTGTGGATGGTACCTCAAGTGGATAAAAGAATCCATGGAAATTTTAGCATCATCCATAAATAATTTCTGGAAATTTGGGGGGTTTGGCGTAATTTTTTTCTGGATATTCCACACTGACCTGTGGATGGCACTGCAGATTTCTGCAGGTTTCCATGGAAATATTAATGATCGCTTTCTGTATTTGTCGGATATTTTTCATAATAGTTACATACATTCTCGGAAATTCCACCCATGCCTGTGGATGATGTGGTTAGTCTTATGTATTTTTCCATGGAAATTTTAATGACCATGTTTAAAATATGCTGGATTTCCTACCCGATATGTATCATGCCAAATTATATATGGTGTATGCACATGTTTCTTCAGTGCCGCCTCCGGTCGTATTTATATGCAAAAACAGCAAAGCTCGACCTTTGTAATTAATTAAAAAACGAGGTTCATGGCATAGCTGTTGCTTTCTGTTTTGAGAAGGACAGTTAGGAGGATTTTTTCATTTCAGGATCTAATGACTTGAGGCAATTAAGCAACTCTGTTTAAATAGAGAACTTGCCATATATGCTTGGAAATGACAGATGTTCCCAGCTCCCCTTGCAGACAATAATTTTCTAGCCATACAATTTTTTCATACATGCAGCAAATAGCTACATGATTTTTTGTTATCTTATTATAAGGTCACTGATCATCAGAGGGAGTATGTATACATATATGTAGAACAGCTGACCCCTCCAAATCTATTTGGTCCTTATTTACTCAGGTCAGTTTAGCAGTGTTTGGTAATTGACACTTGATTTAACTTAATCCTGGTGGTCCTTATCTGCAAAGTGATACTGCCCACAAGATGCTGTGTGACATAAAATGTACACAAGGGAAACCTGATAAGATAGGAGTGGGGGAATGTGTAAATCAACAAGCTTAGCTTCCACAATGACCCATAGTATATTCCAGTCCCTGTCATGCATAATTCTGGTGACCCAGGTCTATTGAAACTCTCCTGGGCTACTTAGATCAGTTGAAAATCAACTGAAAGTTTCAGTGAGCATTTCAGTATAAATTTCTTCAGTCTAAATAACTTAAGAAAAACTATCGGTAATCAGACAGCAGGAACATGCATGTTTGTGTTCCAGATGGTTCCGTATATTGGATTTTTAAATGTGTCCATGTTCACCTTGCAGTATCACCTACATGTACACCTTTGGGGGCCCATCTGGGTTTCATTACATGGGGCTTATATGGGGCGATCGTGTGTGCTGTGGAGATTTTCACCTAGTTCACCAGATGGACAGAGACCATGCGAAGAACCCAGCTGTTGCTCTGAGCTGGTACAACAATAGAGATATAGGCAATATCATACTTGTTGTTCATAGCCAAATTGACACTCTATAGTACCGGTACTAATGAATAAGGTCAAACTGATGATAGGTTAAACCATGGTTAAACATGATAGCACAGATTTACCAACTGATTTCTTCCTTTTCGGACAATTTTGATTGATAATTACTGATCACTGACCAAATTATATGGCATTATGATGGCCTCACGCATCATCTAGTAGAATGCTGTTTTTCGGGCTTCTATTGTGTACCCAAAATCCATACTTGTCGATGAAAAGGATTACACCTCAAGAATTCCAAAATGTCACGCTGTCATCAAATACAAACTGATGACTGCTTCAATTCCGTCTTCCCGGGAACCTTCTTGTATATTAGTTTGGGTTACTAGTTGTGCACGGTGGGTATAGTTTGAGATTGATACTCCAAAACATCAAATTCAAGTCTGTAGTTTATTGCAAATAAAACCAATTATTTGAATGTCAATAGATAATGCCAGCTCGTTCACCGTTGTTCTCTAGAACAGTATTAATCACAAAGCCTGTTAAACTGTTCTCAATTTCTGTAAAACATCTTGTCCAAATTTATGCTCACACCATGGAGCCTATACTATAGATGGAGGAATAACTTCTTATCAGTCTCATCTACCACCCTCTGTGTTTAATCCCCTTAAAACACTGCTCAAAGAAATATCAAAGCAAGCAGGCTAGATAATGAGGTCTTAATTTGTTGACACTGCTGGTTTTATTGCCATCAGGCTGTCCTGTGTGGACAGCAATCGAGGCACTTGATGTCGTAAAACTGTGGCTATCGTTCAACATGGGTTACAGTAATCTGGGCAGGGATAGAATCAGAATCAATTTATTATACCAAACATCCCAGTTGGGACAGTGCATAAAACTAACAGACAATAAACATCAATATAGGCTACAAGGCCTCCAGATACGGTAGCTTCAGTACAGTAATAGTAGTTTATACAGTGGTGTAAAACATTTATAGCAGTAACATTAGATACATGATACACAAGGAAGTGGTCCACCCTATCCAGTTCGAAGTCCACGTTCCTCCAGACACATGCTAATGTGTTTAGCGATTAAAGGGGCTAGATTCAAGGGAGGGTCAAAAAGCAAGGCAAATTGCTCGATTCGACTTCTAAAGATCAGAGAAATTAATATTTCCATTAGAATCGAGGCTTAAGACGGTGTGCAAGGAGGATCGAAGATGGTCATAAATTTTGCAGTCAAGAAGGAAATGGACTTCGTCCTCAACCAAACTTGGGCAAAAAGGGCAAAATCTTTGATTAGCAGGAACACGGACACCTTTTTCTTTCCCATAACGCCCCCTTTCTATTTCCAGAGAGTGGCAGCTTAGCCTAATAGAAGACAATGTTTTTTTGTGACTCCTTTGTTTAACTGTTTTCAAATAGTTAGAAAGAGAAATTTCTGTCTTAAAACTACCGTAAGCGACAACCAACCGTAAGCCGACCAATCTGTAAATAATGGAAATCGGTCCACTAGATCCAGATATATGGATGAATGAACATACATATTCAAGCTGAGTAAATTGTTCTCGTAAAATAAATTATTTTCCAGAGACTTCCAGATAATATAAATGGACGCATTGGTGAGATGGCTGGCTGCTGTACACATTCCGACATTCGATTAGGGGGCTCACACGAGCGAACATCGCCTTTTTAGCGCAGTTTACAGATATTATCAAGTTTTCTTCTAACTCCCTAAAACATGCATGCTCATACCACCACCGAACATAGCGGAATTAGCGGAGAGTCCCTGAAAGCCTGGTCAGTCAACCCGCCATGTGGTAAGATAAGCGGTCATAAAATAATCAAGGGGCTTAGTTTTATCACTGTCGGTGGCCAAACTTTGACCATCGATGTCCTGAAGTGATCTCTCCATCGCTCTATGCTTACACACAAGCTTCAGATGCCTAGTAGATGCTTGGGTGAACTTTGACCTGTTGAACAGCTACAATGTACATACTACCATGTAGATGTTGGACTGATTAAATCATTAAACCAGTGTTCTCTTCTGAACTAAAACAGCTAGGGTAAACAAGGTGCTGATACAGTTAACTTAATCTCTCAGAGCAAGATACATGCACATGTTGAACAGATTGTTCCCTCTACATATGTATGGAGCATTGAAGAGCCCTCAAGATTCAAGAAATTTTATTTAAAGTCGGTTGTCAGTTTTAAAACATGATAAACATTAGCTCTGAGCGAGCTATTTTACCGACAAAATATTGATATAATGCAGAAGCAAAGTA
>JAVTVY010011389.1:0-54756 GCA_036873755.1 Hanleya hanleyi
TTAACCCTACCTGGCCTGGGGGGGGGGGGCGAAAGTGCCCCCTAGTGAACTTTTCTCTGCTGCTCCGAAACGACAAAACCGAGGAGGCTGAAACTTGGTGACTTTAAAGCTTATCTTATTGGGGTCATTCTGAGCCTATTTTCATATACCCCCGGGCAGAGGATCATGGGAAAATTCAAAATGGCGGCCATGTGGTATCCGCGAAAGTCGTGTTTTTCAATCTTTTCGCTCCATTTCTTCACATTTTCCTTGCCTAATAGTCCTTGAAAGTATTTTATTTATGCAAACTAATTATTCTATATTTTATTTGGGGTTTTTTGGAGAGAAAAATCGGAAAACTGAAAATTCCGAAAAATCTACCCCAAAAAGGCCGAAAAATGGCTTCCGAGAAGATGACGTCACAGTTGAACCCATGATACTGTGTGGTAAGATTCAGCGCTTTAGTCTTAGTGGTACAGAAAATATATAGGGGGGGGGGGGGCACTTTCCGCCCAGGCTGCGATACACCCCAAATCGCCAAGGCTAGATAGGGTCAAGTACATCTGGTCAATTGCCATGACTGAAATAATCACCTTGGTACATCATGTGAGAGTATACTGAATAATTTGTACTGATAAAAATATATAACATATAATCACCCTGGTAAATCATGTGGAAGTATTGAACTACATGTATGTGTACTGGAGGACAAATGTCAAATGCATTGATGTATATGTTAATTCAGACGGCAGAACCTTACTTTCGAGGGAATAGATCGATACAAGCGCATTGTCCCAGATACAGGCAAGATATCTGAGTGATTAAATTTCTTCATTTCTATAGCGAGTATTGCGAATGAGTCAATTCTCTTATTTTATCTGAATCCTTCTGACCTGGGCGATTGACTGGAAAAAGTTAAAAAAAAACAACGACGTCACATTTTTTGGCCGATTTTTCGGTTAGACTTTTCGATTTTTTGTTTATGTGTTTTCTTCGCAAAAACCGAATGATAAATTAGTAAATAATAATCTGATGTGAAATAGAATAACTTTTTCCCAGTTTCGCTCGCAGAAAAGGAGGAATTTTAAAGGAATATGACGAAAACATTTTACTGGTACTCCCGTGTTCGCCATTTTGTATTTCCCCATGATCCTCTGCTTGAGGGGGTTATGCAAATAGGCTCAAGAGGATCCCAATATGATAAACTACAAAGTCACGGTGTGTCAGCTCTCAAGTCTTTGTCGTTCCGGAAATAGGAACAAAACCAAGCTTATAATTTATACAAGAAAATGTATAACTGTATATCAAGTAATGTAAGTATACGTCATTATATAGATGTTGGATGGAGGCCTATATAAAATATACAAAACTAATAGGGTTTGAGTTACAAGAGTCGAATTATACAACCTTTTATGAGGAATACTGTCTATCCTTAAACTAAGATGTTTTTATTGAGATACAAAATAGTTATAAAAGCAGAGCTGGAGCCGTGAAAGATATTTTTATTTTATTTTTTTATTTTTTAACCCCTCACATCAGAAATATCTTGGTTTTATACCCTCAACATTGTTAGGGATCCCTGGTGTTAAAAGACTCCTACTGAAATGTGTGTGTAACAGGTTTAACACATGGCCTAAGGCGATTATATGTAGTACATCTGTATCCTAAAACATGTATTAAGATAAATAAACACCAAACATTAACACAGGAATATACCGTTAATATATTACTCCACCTTCTCCTTCACATTATCCCAGCCACGCTTTTATTTTAGCTCGGATAAATTAGCTCTCTGGAGCTAGCGTTTTATGTATTGAAATTCCGAGGGTAATGTATTGTACTGTCTTATAGCCAACTTATCTTGTCGACTATTGGTCAAATTCTTGTACATTTTTATTATTTCCTTCTTTTTTCTTATTTTTTGAAGCTCAGAATCTGAACGAAACCTACCGTACGCTATATGAATAAAATATTAACATGGTCAGATGATATCGTCCATATATTTCCACTATGGTATTTTTGTTCGATTGTGACAAGAAAATATTTGTTCAGCCCTAATCACAAGAGGCATACTTACCAAACATGTGCAGACTGATTCTTCACGGCCTTTATACCAATCGTCACGGCCTTTATACCAATCGTCACGGTCTTTATACCATCCGTGGACACATGTATACACTGTTCGTTTTCGTATGTAATCTGAACCATCTCTATTAATCGTAACATTAAAAGGTGCCGGCGTACTGACAAGAAATCATATGATACCACAGGCAAATATACTGACTACAAATCTAAAACATCACAAGTGTCAAACATGATCCCTGCGGTGATATTATCTCAGCCCCGCTTTTATTGTAACTGTTCATGTGGCCGCCTTGAGTGACATAACCACACGGCTCCCAGCACCGGCTTGAGCGGTATTATATACAAATATTCAAAAGCATGTCATCTGATGGAAAGTGATTAATTATGTCACCGTTAGATTGAAGAAACGGCTCAAACAAGGAAAATATTAGTAGAAAAAATATTAGCAAAATTATAGATTCCAGATGCTTTGAAGAACAAAATGCGAAAATTAGGGTTAACGACATTTTTGTAATATGAACCAACACGGCCAACAATTAATGAAATTCCGAACATGGGAGTCATTTTATATGGCTATAGGCCTGTCCTCAGCACTTATCAGTTCGGTCTGCATGACGTAAACATATATCTATGTGTGACACAAGATGAAAACAAAGTCATCTGGCATGTCATATTCTCACATAAGGAGTACATATAGATACAGCGAGTTCGAGGTGATGAGCAAGAGTTTAAGAAATGAAAGAAATTTAATATGCTCCTGGCTGTAGGCCTATACCCGTACGCACATCTTCGTGTCGCGAGAAGTAAAAGCTTAATTTTGTTGACGATAGAAACAAAGCCGCATGAGATGTCCTACTTGAGTTTTGTTGTTGAAATAGTGCCTATGGCGAAGATGTGATTGAAACATATACTAATTTTTAACTTCTGGTCTGGTGAACGTTCTGAAAGATGTAATCTAGCTCGTTTGAGAATTAAACACATATGGTAGTGAAGTTGATTATTTACATGCGACAGAACTACTTTACGGGGACACAAAATACAATCTATATATTTCAGCAGATATGAATGACCATGTTCACGATTTTCTAGGACAAGAGATGACGCTGTAGACTCATACATGTGCTAAAATACAACTGTTACGAAATGAAAAACAAAGTTGTCTTTGCCGGGCCATCACATCAGAAAAAAATAGTAAAGACTGTAGCACTGAACCTCACTCCGCATTCAACCGTATCACAGCCGGTACGATTTCCTGCCACATCAAGTGAACACCACGTGTCCACGTCTACTGTCCAATCAGATTACGATACGGTCATCAGTTGACATTATATGGTTCAGTTACATCAATTGCAATTCGATACCGTACATATTTTATCCTCTTAGCTTCCAAAGACAACTGTCTTCATACATTGCTATATTTGTGTCGTTGAAAAATGGTGATACAATATGGTATGGTAGTCATTAATTTGCTGGCATCCTTACGAGTCAGATTCCCTTTTTGGGTTGGTATTCTCGAACATCTGATAGTCACATATGGTAAAATTGCTTGACCCCATATTAGCGGTCCTCTCGACTCATGTAATGGATGGTTATCTAGACCACTGCATGTGTCAGATCATGTAAATGGTGAAGGACTTGTTTTTATAAGATGGAAAACTTGAGGAAGGGTGGGGTGTGCATTAGGAATCTACCTTTTTATGTCGATACCAAAACATCAGCTTTTAAATATTGTACAGTGAAGATGTAGCTACTTATGCACAAGACAAAATAGTTCGAAATTATCCATACACATGTAATTGAGATGCAAAAGTGGACATCTATCTAGTTTTCTTTTCCTCGAGGGTGATTTCACACTATATTTTTTCGAAATTTCAGCAAAAACACCTCGGGAGTTACATGCATTTTGATATTTTATACTTTGCAACAGATTAACTTTGCTTAGGTTCATAACGTTTATTTTTTTGTAAATTTAAAAATAAAATGTTGCGCGAATTCACACCAAGAGCGAAGAAACTCATATATGATCACTTTTGCATCTCATTAACTCGTGCATTATGGATAAATATTTATTTCTAATTAGCAGCTACCTTTTTCCTATACAACGCTAAAAAGTTGAGGTTTTGGTACAGAAAGAACAATGTTGCATCCTAATGCACAACCCGCATATTACGGAAATCCATTTTCTCGCATCTATCTTCTATTTCACTGTGTGATCTTAACCCTATCTGGCCTGGACTTTTTGGAACCTGTTGTGGCCTGGGGGGGGGGGGGCGAAATGCCCCCCCCCTAATTATTTTTCTTACCCCTTGAGCTAGGGGGCTGAAGCTTACCACACTATACCCTTGGGTCAGGCTCTACTAGAAAATGTAAAAAAATCCAAGATGGTCGCCTTGATGACGTCACAGTGACGTCATTTTCAAAAACAGCATTTTTTGGTCGATTTTTCAGTCAGATTTTCCGAATTTTTTATTTATGCAATTTCTCCGCAAAAACTGCGTGATAAATTAGTAAATATTAATGTGATGTGAAATAAAATAGTTTTTGCCGCTTTTCATCGCGGAAAAGCAGAAATTTTGAAGAAATATGACAAAAACATCACTTTTCTGGGACCCCACGTAGCCGCCATCTTGAATTTTCCCATGATCCTCTGCTCAGGGGGTCAAGGAAACAGGCTCAAAATGACCCCAATATGATAAACTAAAAAGGTCCCGGAGTTTCGGCTTTCCATTTTTTGTCGTTCCGGAGATAGCGCAGGAAGTTTGGTAGGGAGGGGGGGGGGGCCCCTCCCGGCCAGGTAGGGTTAAAGTCGAAATGGTACACGAGTCTTGTTAATCTGTCCCCGTTCAGCCGAAGTTGACCCCTATACTCTTTATGATGATGAATCCACTCATACAAAACTTTTACTTTGTCTCTGAAACTTAAGGGTTGAGGCTCGGTCAATTTATAGACGATTATATTGGGGTCATGTTGAGCCAATTCGCACATCCATGAATGAATTCAATGTGGCGGCCATGCAAACGTGACTGAAAAGTTGCGTTTGATCGCTTTTCTTCGATAATTTTTGCCTGATCACGAATAATAGTGTCCAAAATTATTTTATTTCGCATCAGATAATGATTTCCTAATTTATTATATAGTTTTCTCGGAGAAGTAGCATGAATAACAAATTCGGTAAATACGACGTCAACAAAGCGACCATCTTGAGCTTCTATACATTTTCGGGTAGAGGTTGACTCCAAAGATATATTGTGAGGAGTCTCCTCGCCCGAGCAGTGTGTGTCTTGATAGGGGGAGGGGGTGGATATGCTTAAATCACCCTCACTAGTTCATGAGGCCAACATACTATGTTTATTACTGTACTAACATAGACGCCTGAACATGCACATATATGTATATAAATAGATATTTGGATTTTAATATATTAGCACACAATATGTTTGGCTTACAACACAAACACACAAAGCGTTGTCCTGACATGATGTTACGTGACTTTTCATGATTGCTCTATACTTAATATATCCTTCAAAATTTCCCACATGTTTCATCGATTTTAATAAACAATCCCGTGATCGAGTGGTTTACTGAAAGTCACGAATAACTAACATATTACACTTCTATATGAGGTCACCCTAGGCCTAAATATTTATTGAGGCGAGTGCGACTAGATTGTAATTATACACAAGACGATTTAATTACACGTATAACTGTTAATTAACAAATGTAAACAAAAGACAGAATTTTAATCTCGCGTCCTACTTAATGAAGGCAGGATGATAATTGAGAGACAAGGTAACAGTAAACAGAGTCATGTTATACGTATTATCTGAAGGTCAGTTAAATAATTATGTTAAAGTTTACGATATATTGTGATAAAGTATTAGTTATCTTCAAAATTGCTTCAAAAATGAAAAAACCCCACACGATATCAGAATCTGAGTTTCTCGTTATCGTAAGGCGATCAGCTTGACACTCCATAACCCACAACATATTGACCCATAATCATATTATCAGGAAAAGGCAAAGCTTTTAGTAGCCTGTATACATGTATATTCTTTTGAGCGAACCCAGTCAAGTCCCAAATCTGGAATATTTATAGTAGGGGAGATTGGGGTACAGTGGGACATGAGGCACAGTGGGACAAGCCGTCTAGCTCTTTTGTTAAGAACAAGAGGCGCATAACATTACTATCAGCAGAAAGCTATCACCCCCATACAACTTCTATATTGATTACAAGTAAAACTTATAATTGGTAAAAAATTAAGGACACAAAAACTGTTTTTGAGCAGTCCAAGTAAATTTTTAGGACTGAGGATGATAGTTCGTTATGAGAAGTTTTCAGCAGTACTTCATTGCTGTTTTATTACTACTGAGAGAGGATGGACAAAGGTACACTTTAATTATATCGATTTAGTATCTCAGCTGTATGTATTAGTTTTTTGTCATAAAAAGGAATATATCATGCACGTGGGGCAGAGTGGGACACTTTTGCCGGGGCACACTGGGACAATAATAATCAAATGGTGAAATTTCCTTTCATCATAAAATGACATCAAAGTGCATTATTTTCTTTCCTAGATGGTAGTATTTGCTAATCCTATCAGATTTGATGAGTTTTACTACAACTTTCAAAGTCAAATGCTTTCGTTGGGATGAGAATCACACAAAATATTTTTTTCCTCAAATTTGGCTCCTGGGAAATATTTTACGTAAAGCAGGGGCCTAAAATAGCAACTAACTTAACCACCGCTGTTGAATCTTCTAAACTTCTATGAAACATATTAGTATATACTTCTTATAAAATGTATTTTAATTATTGTCCCATCGCACCCCAGTGGGTGTCCCAAAGTACCCCATAGTGGGGTAAACTGGGACACATTTTTTTACGTTTTTAAAACAGAATTTTGGAGAAAAGTATAACAGATATTTCAGAATTTTTTGTGTGACTATGTCATCATAAGTATAAGTTATACGAGAGTATACAAAGCTACACTACAGGGCAATAATAACAGAGATTTTTGCAAACAGGTGAAAACTGTCCCAGTGTACCCCAATCTCCCCTACACGAGTTAAATGATAAATACCTCAATGCTGCACCCTTCTGTATAGCGCTTGCTTTGTATTACTATTTTCTTGTAGAACACGAAACTATTGTGTGTTTGAGATGATTTTGCGGCCATAACCAGTGTGAATTGTCAACAAAGAATTGAATTGAATTTTCTGATTATTATGTTGCTCCTCCGAATAAATTCTCATTATCTCGGTGTTATCTTGGAGTCTCTATTTTCTTATTATGGAAAACCCCGTCCGGAAAACCCCTTTTACTTCATAGTTAAAACATTAGTCAAAGTTGTAAGTTATAAAATAACAAAAGTTCATGCAGTAAATCAACAGATCTGGATGATAGAGACTAGGACTGACTGCAGAGATATGCCGAAATCTGGAGCTACTGGCATATACACACGTGATACATGTATCTGGTTCAGACTCCAGCGGCTAGCGCCATATGCTAGACTGCTTCACGCTCCAAAAATATCCGTGTGCTAGATTGGTTCACGCTCTAGCTATCACCGTGTGCTAGACTGGTTCACGCCCAAGCTATCATCATATGCTAGACTGGTACCATGTGGTAGGCTGGTTCACGCTCCAGCTATCATCATGTGTTTGACTGACCTACGCTCCAGCTATCATCATGTGCTAGACTGGTTCACGATCCAGCTATAACCATGTGTCAGACTGGATCACGCTCCAGCTATCACTATGTGCTAGACTGGTTCTGGTTCCAGCTATCACAATGCGTTAGACTAGTTCACGCTTCCGCTATCACCCAGTGCTAGACTGGTTCCCGGTCCAGCTATCACCATGTGCTAGACTGGTTCACGCTCCAGCTATCACCATGTGCTAGACTGGTTCCCGGTCCAGATATCACCATGTGCTAGAATGGTTCACGCCCCAGCTATAACTATGTGCTAAACTGGTTCACGAGCCAGATATCACCATGTGCTAGAATGGTTCACGCTCCAGCTATCGCCATGTGCTAGAATGGTTCAGGATCCAGCAATCATCATGTGCTAGGCTGGGTCACGCTTCAGCTATCATCATATGCTAAACTGGTTCACGCCCCAGCTATAACCATGTGCTAAACTGGTTCACGAGCCAGATATCACAATGTGTTAGAATGGTTCACGCTCTAGCTATCACCATGTGCCAGACTGGTTCACGCTCCAGCTATCATCATGTGCTAGACTGGTTCCCGGTCCAGCTATCACCATGTGCTAGACTGGTTCACGCTCCAGCTATCATCATGTGCTAGACTAGTTCCCGGTCCAGCTATCACAATGTGCTAGACTGGTTCACGCTCCAGCTATCATCATGTGCTAGACTGGTTCCCGGTCCAGCTATCACCATGTGCTAGACTGGTTCACGCTCCAGCTATCATCATGTGCGAGACTGGTTTGGTCCAGATATCACCATGTGCTAAACTGGTTCACGAGCCAGATATCACAATGTGTTAGAATGGTTCACGCTCCAGCTATCACCATGTGCTAGAATGATTCAGGCTCCAGCTGTCACCCAGTGCTAGACTGATTCACAGCCAGCTATCTCCATGTACTAGACCGGTTCACGCTCCAGCTATCACCATGTGCTAGACTGGTTCACGCTACAGATATCACCATGTGCTAGAATGGTTCATTTTGTGCTACACTGGTTCAGCCTCCAGCTATCACCAAATGCTAGGCTGATTCGCGCTCTAGTTATCCCCATGCGCTAGACTGGTTCACGGTCCTACTGTCACCATGTGCTAGACTGGCTCATGCTTCCGCTATCCCCAAGTGCTAGACTGGTTCATGCTCAAGCAATCACCAAGTGCTACACTGTTCACGTTCCAGCTATCACCAAGTACTACACTGTTTTAGGCTCCAGCTATCACCATGTGCTAGTAGGCTGATTCACGCTCTAGCTATCAACATGTCCTAGACTGGTTCACGTTCAAGCTAGCACCATTAGCTAGAATGGTTCCCGCTCCAGATACCACCTTGTGCTAGACTGGTTCGCCCTCATTTTATCACCGTGTATACTAGACTGGTTCACGTTTTCCAGATACCACCATGTGCTAGACTGGTTCACGCTCCAGCTAGCACTATGTACTAGATTGATTCATGCTCTAGCTATCACCATGCGCTAGACTGGTTCATGCTCCAGCTATCAACAAGTGCTAAACCGATTCGCGCTACAGCTATCATATTGTGCTAGACTGATAGAAGCGCCAGCTATCATCATGAACTAGACTGTTTCAGGCTCCAGCTATCGATCATGTGCTGGACTGATTCACGTTCCAGCTAGCACCATTAGCTAAACTGACTCATGCTCCAGATATCACCATGTCCTAGACTGATTCATCTTCCAGCTACCATCATGTACTAGAATGGTTCACGTTCGAGATATCACTATTTGCTACACTGGTTAACGCTCCAGCTATCATCATCTACTAGACTGGATCACGTTACCGATATCACTATGTCCTAGACTGATTCGCCTTCCAGTTATCATCATGTACTAGACTGGTTAACGCTCCACCTATCACCAAGTGCCTAACTGACTCACGGTGCAGATATCACCATCTGCTAGACTGGTTCACGCTCCAGCTATCATCCTGTGCTAGACTGGTTCCCGGTCCAGCTATCACCATGTTCTGGACTTGTTCACGCTCCAGCTATCATCATGTGCTGGACTGGTTCCCGGTCCAGCTATCACCATGTGCTAGACTGGTTCACGCTCCAGCTATCATCATGTGCTAGACTGGTTCCCGGTCCAGCTATCACCATGTGCTAGACTGGTTCACGCTCCAGCTATCATCATGTGCTAGACTGGTTCCCGGTCCAAATATCACCATGTGCTAAACTGGTTCACGAGCCAGATATCACAATGTGTTAGAATGGTTCACGCTCCAGCTATCACCATGTGCTAGAATGATTCAGGCTCCAGCTGTCACCCAGTGCTAGACTGATTCACAGCCAGCTATCTCCATGTACTAGATCGGTTCACGCTCCAGCTATCACCATGTGCTAGAATGGTTCACGGTCCAGCTATCATTTTGTGCTACACTGGTTCAGCCTCCAGCTATCACCAAATGCTAGGCTGATTCGCGCTCTAGTTATCCCCATGCGCTAGACTGGTTCACGGTCCTACTGTCACCATGTGCTAGACTGGCTCATGCTTCCGCTACCCCCAAGTGCTAGACTGGTTCATGCTCAAGCAATCACCAAGTGCTACACTGTTCACGTTCCAGCTATCACCAAGTACTACACTGTTTTAGGCTCCAGCTATCACCATGTGCTAGTAGGCTGATTCACGCTCTAGCTATCAACATGTCCTAGACTGGTTCACGTTCAAGCTAGCACCATTAGCTAGAATGGTTCCCGCTCCAGATACCACCTTGTGCTAGACTGGTTCGCCCTCATTTTATCACCGTGTATACTAGACTGGTTCACGTTTTCCAGATACCACCATGTGCTAGACTGGTTCACGCTCCAGCTAGCACTATGTACTAGATTGATTCATGCTCTAGCTATCACCATGCGCTAGACTGGTTCATGCTCCAGCTATCAACAAGTGCTAAACCGATTCGCGCTACAGCTATCATATTGTGCTAGACTGGTAGAAGCGCCAGCTATCCTCATGAACTAGACTGTTTCAGGCTCCAGCTATCGATCATGTGCTGGACTGATTCACGTTCCAGCTAGCACCATTAGCTAAACTGACTCATGCTCCAGATATCACCATGTCCTAGACTGATTCATCTTCCAGCTACCATCATGTATTAGAATGGTTCACGTTCGAGATATCACTATTTGCTACACTGGTTAACGCTCCAGCTATCATCATCTACTAGACTGGATCACGTTACCGATATCACTATGTCCTAGACTGATTTGCCTTCCAGTTATCATAAGGTACTAGACTGGTTAACGCTCCACCTATCACCAAGTGCCTAACTGACTCACGGTGCAGATATCACCATCTGCTAGACTGGTTCACGCTCCAGCTATCATCCTGTGCTAGACTGGTTCCCGGTCCAGCTATCACCATGTTCTGGACTTGTTCACGGTCCAGCTATCACCATGTGCCAGACTGGTCCAGGCTCCAGCTATTACCAAGGGCTAGACCAGCTCACGCTCCTGCTATCATCGTGTGCTAACCTCATGTGTCAGAGTTGGGTAGTTTCCCTAACGGATGTTTTCGCGCTTCCATCTGCGGAACTTATATGTTTTTCCATGGCTTGTGACTATTTTCATGTACAAGCTGACAAACCGTGTATCAGTGAGAGAATATCGACCCTGTCTTTAAAGATACTATACATATCTATACCGGTGCAACAAATTTATCCAATTTCTGATATCTTATCCAAATTTCCACGATATACAAGCAAGACTGACACGACTGCTGGGTATACTTATCCGTAATCACTGGAGCGTGGTGCGGCTATATCTGTAACTCCGGGTTTTCTCACCTGTTCACATTCATCGTTATATGTATCAGTTTCGGGCGATCCTGCTGTTTGAAATTGACGTGAAAAATGATGTTTTCTGTTCAATAAACCAGTTCACATAATGAATTCAGCAAAATCCTCTTGAGGCGCACACTGACATATATCCCCATCAAATGGCATTAACAAATAAATTGTCATCTATCTAATTTACACACTAATACGCCAAATATCTGTCACGTTGTTAAAACATTTTTTTGTTATTTGACACAAGAGAAAGCTATGTGATACAAACCATTCTTGCTAAACATTGTTGCTACATGAGCAGTTCTAATGCATACAGGTATTCAAACTACAAATATTCTGATCAAGCTGTTTTTTACCATAAATAACAAACATTAGTTTACAAGCTGAATATACGGAGTCCATCTTTTCAAATTCATATCGTTACAGTTCAATTTATCGAGTAAGATCTCTGCCTCATAGTACATCTTGAAAAGCTGTTTAAATATCAAACAGACTGGTGCCTCCTGTCTCGTCTTCATTTTGCAAATAAATTGTTGCAAGTATTATTATAAAATTCTGAAGGCTTTTCTTATTTTCGAGATTTCCAAAGACTACAAGATATCTCTGTTAAACATTATTCTTATCTTAGTCTTATGGTAGATCCATTTTTCTAATTCGGTCCAAAAAAGCAATGATCTTGGGCAGTACCAGAACGGATGTTGCATAATTTTTGCTTCAAGATTACACAAGGTACAAAGATTGGATTCAACATAACCTATTTTCTGTAGAAAAAACATTTGTAGTAATAATTATATGGGTAAGTGGAAAGTGAAACCATCTTAGTTTCGTATCCGAAGTACAAGAGAATGGTATTTGGTACACAGCTGACCACCAATCTTCATCATGTATACATTCTAATAAAGTTTCCCGTTGATGCACTGCCTTCGTCTTTCCATTATTTGAATGTAGTAAGACCAAATAGATATCTTTACATCCTTTTGTTCCCTTTATCAAGAGTTTGATATTCCTTGGGACGAGAGGAAGTATTGGACTCTGCGTGTTGAATTTTGGCAATCCCAAACCACAGTGTTTTATAGCCGATATCATTCCATTATATTCTGAGAAATTAAGATACATTTTATTCTTTCCTAAAGGTGTTATACATGTATGACTTTAATTTTCCCTTTTCATCAAGAAGTCTGACACGCCTGCTGAGTCTACCTATCAATGATCACTGGAGCGTAGTGCGGCTAGATCTGTTACTTCGGGTTTTCTCACCTGTCCAAATTCAGAGCAAAATGTATCCAGTTCGGGCGATCCCGCTCTTTAAAATTGACGTAAAACATGAAGTTTTCTGTTCAATAAATCAGTTCACATAATGAATTCAGCAAAATCCTGTTGAGGCGCACACAGACATATATCGCCATCAAATGGCATTAAAAAATAAATTGTCATTTATCTAATTTGCATACAAATATAGGCCAAATATCTGTTACACTGTTAAAACAATATTGACTGGTTCATTACTTTAAGGACATGGAACAATAGATAGATTAATGCGTGTTGAGGCATTGGTTAAAAAGGAATCAAAAGTTATTGAGAAAAAACACCTTTTTTATCTCCATGTTAGAGAGCGGGATCGCCCTTAACGGTATATATGGTATATATGCACTGATATTTAATCGGGAATATCATGTTAAGTGCTGGTATCCATCGAAACCTTTCTTCTATGTATGTGTGATATTTGTTCCTATAGAATAAGAAGCTATTTTCCCCATCCCTGGGAAATAAATTGTACCCACGTATATCTATCGAACGAATCGAATGTCGGATAGAGCTGACGGGATACAAATTATAGTATTTCTAGTTTATGCAAGAAAATATGCTGATAACACTTTGTTAAATTACCAAGGCCTTTACATCCAAAACTATAGGCCTACCATTACCGTCGAAAACTACGATTTCTACCCTCGTTTCCAATTTTATTAGAATCATGTGGAAATTATACAAATGCGTCAGAGCTGTATTTTTCCCAACTGACAAAGAAAACACTTGAGATTTGAGGATAACTCATTTATATCACCTGGTAATAATATATTCATTCATATCTCAGCTATGAGTGTATGACACATACAGTACAACGCTCGCCACCTGCCTTGAATAAACAGGTGTGGACACATAAATCTCAACTTATGTATATTATCATATATTTTGCTTCACGATTGTGGATTGTTTCTGAGGCGTGACCTGTTTTATATGTCACAATTCACAATCCCACAACCACGTCGTTCTGCAAAGTTTCAAGTTTTAGGCCAAACAAAAATGTTTTGCTTCTGGTTGCTGCACGCTTCATTTTGTAAAGTTTTAATTAGTTGTCTCTCTTGATTGAACAAGACGATAGTTATCTCTTTTGAATTCGTCTGTCATAAGGCTAAAGACCATTTGCGTACACTTCGCCATCCATAAGATGACTTGCGAATCGTGTCTCCATTATCGCGGAGCGATATTCGGTACTTCTGTACCGGCCGAACAGACTCGAGAAAATATATAGGTATGAATAACTTTCGTATCATCCAAGAGGTGTGGTAGACCTGTAATTTTGAACAAGTAGGACATCACATGACTCGAAAATGGCGAGTTACGTTAGGATTACGTTGGTAAAATTGAGCTGATTGGCTGACGAAGTCACGTGGTAGTGATTTCCGGAAATTCCTTCCTGCAGTTTCCGAAAGTAGGCTGCAAATGGATACACACGATCCCAGGGTCAGTCTTACCGCGTATAGATGACCCAGATGGTTACAGGTTGGATTGAGGCGCCAGAAAAGACTATTGAAATAGGGTAGGAACGAAGCTTACGGTTTGGAGCATAATTACATTGAACGTAATAACACACAGTGAGAGTTGAAATATAGTAACGAAAAAAAGACAAACTTAAATCTGGCAATTAATATGATTCTGGTCTGATCTGAACAATCTGAGGAAACTAATTAATTTGGAAGGCGAATATTACGCTGCTTGTTCCATTGCATCTAGCTTCATATGTTTGATATAATACGCATTTAACTCACTGACTCAGAACCGCTTGTAAGCCTACTACGCTTCACCTAAATACCTAATTAGGTTTACATCTGGCCAAGTATTCCAGAACTTAAATCCCCCATCTGTGACCCGGTCAGTCTGCAGGGGTGATGTATTTTTACCATATCTTAAGGGCGAAAAATCAGATCTTGCATATGTTTTGCTGATCTAGTCCGTCTGGACACAATTCTAGCGCGAATTATCCTTTTTCGAATTTAAATCTTTTTCATTTCGCCGAAAGAAAAAATCCAGAAAATCACTGAAAAACATCTCCTGTATTTACGTATGTAATAATAACGTCAATGAAACATCTACAGTTGTAGTGAATCTTTCAAAGTAGATTAATTGACCTAAATACTTAATGTGTATGTTTTACATGTAGGATATCGACAGTTAAAATCTTCTGGCCTAAGGCGAGAGTGTCTTTCATGTCACACAGGCTAAATCGGCTTAAAATACCTTCCATATGCAGTGAATACAGTTTTACGTGCATTAATCGACTGAGGGTGCAGGGATCAATTGCTCCAAAAATCAATTTGAAATGTCGCTAAACTTAATAATTTAAATCGATCGAAAGCACGTTGAACGAATGACGTCAAATTGTAAATTCAATGCCGGGACACATATCCATAGAAGTCACAAAGTGGTAGATTTATATCTGATTGGCCTATACTAAGGCGAAAGCATGCCCCAAACTAGCATCGTCCTTACGCACACATCCTTCCCTTGGCCACACAGACAGAACCAACTGCGGTAGCTATGTTTATTAGCCTTTTGAGTACGATACGAAAGTAGATGCACGACGCAATGAGAGTAGGCTTGATGTCACCGCTGATCCTTAGCTATATGTACACCGACACCATACAGTCAATCGGTGTTAGAAGACCAGATAAGGCGGTATCGATTGTAGATCGTAGAAAGTACCTGATTCAGGAATTCTTCAATGCAAGCATACACTGTCGGCAGAGTATTCGTTCAATAGAGCTATCGTACGATATATTCGACAGCATGCTATGGGGAAATATGACGTGATCTTCACTACTGTTTCTGACACAATACGCCAGCATCACTACAACAGACCGATGACGGTTTTCGGCAGCCTTTGGCACTAAAACGTACTTTCGGTAAACACAGTCTTTAACAATAAGAAATGTGCCCCCTACAATTTAATGAAAGCATTTTTTCTATTTTCTTTCGGATAACGGTACGAATTGCCACTGCTCCGAGCACTGATTGAGCAGTACCGACTTATCATTATTTTCTTGCAAACAACAGTACCGATTGCCACTGCTTCCAGCACTGGTTAGTTGAGTTTCCGTGTTGACTTAGATGGTTTCAACAGTGAGTCAGTGTTGCTTAGGACCGTTTTGTGAGAAAGAAGGTGTCAGTACTCACCAGGACGGTTTCAGTACTGATTAAGGTTGATTCAATACTAAATGAGACTGTTTCAGTAATGATCAGGACTGTTACAATACTGAATAAGACTGTTTAAGTACTGACCATGTGCGTTTTAGTATTGGTCAGGACTGTTTCAGTAATTACCAGGACCGTATCAGTATTGATTAAGACTGTTTACGTACCGGTATTGACCAGGAATGTTTTATGAATGATTAAGACTGTTTAAATACTGACATGGACCGTTCCAGTGGTGACCAGAAGTGTTTCAGTAATGATTAAAACTGCTGAAGTACTAAACAGTAACGTTCCAGTATTTAGCGAAACTGCCTCGGTATTGATTAAGGTTGTTTAACTACTGACACATTGGTACTGACAAGGAATGTTTCAGTATTGACCAGGACTGTTTCGTTAATCATTAAGACTAATTAAACAATGACCAGCAACCACGGTTTCAGTATTGACCAGAGCCGTCTTGGTAATGATTCAGACAGTTTAAGTACTGAACTGGACCGTTCCAGTATTGACCCGGACTGTTTCAGTAATGCAAGACTGTTTAAGTACTGAGCCCAGACTATTTCAGTGCAGACCAGAACTGTTTCAGTAATGGTTAAGAGTTCTTGAGTTTTGACCAGTACCGTTCCAGTATTGAACCGAACTGTTCCAGTATGATTATGAATTTTTAAGTACTGATCCATCTATACTGTTCCAGTATTGACCAGTAGCGTTTTAGTAATGCTTGAAACTGTTGAAGTACTGAACAGAATCGTTCCAGTATTAAGCACAACTGTTTCGGCAATTGATCCACTGACCCTGACTAGAATTGTTCCAGTATTGACAGGCAGCGTTTTAGTAATGATTAAGACTGTTTAAATAATGACCAGGAACCACGGTTCCAGTATTGACCAGGACCGTTTCAGTAATGATTGAGACTGTTTACATACTGACCAGGACCACTGCAGTGTTGACCAGGAGTGTTTCAGTAATGTAAAACTGCTTAAGTACTGAGCCCAGACTATCTCAGTTCAGACCAGATCTGTTTCAGTAATGGTTGAGACTTCTACAGTTCTGACCAGTACCGTTCCGGTATTGAACTGTGCTGTTTCAGTATAATTATGACTTTCTCAGTATTGATCCACTGACCCTGACTAGAACTGTTCCAGTATTGACCGGCAGCGTTTTAGTAATGATTAAGACTGTTTACATACTGACAAAGACCGTTGCAGTATTGAGGTTCCAGTGTTTCAATACTGGGTAAGACTGGGTAAGTACTGAACAGGACCATTCCATTATTGACGTTCCAGGGTTTCAGTACCGGGTAAGGCTGGGTAAGTACTGAATAGGACAATTCCAATATCGAGCAGAACTGTTTCAGTAATGATTAAGGTGTTCAAGTACTCACCCATTGGTACTGACAAGGACTGTTCCAGTATTGATCAGGACTGTTTCATTAATGATTAAGACTGTTTAAATACTAGCCCCAAACTGTTTCAGTCCCTTGCAGAACTGTTTCAGGAAAGATTAAGACTTCTTAAGTACTGACCAGTACCGTTGCAGTATTGACCATAACTGTTTCAGTGATGGTTTGGACTGTTTAATTACTGATCCACTGAGAATGACCAGGATCGTCCCAGTATTGACCAGGACTGTTTCATTAATGATTGACTGCTTAAATTCAAGTTATGAACAGGACGGTTTCAGTATTGAATAAGACCGTTTGAGTACTAACTAGAACTGTTTCCGCGCTGATAAAACAGTATTATGCCGGTTTTAAGCGGGGATGTCAAACTCTCAGTATGGAAACTGTGCTGATGCTGGTCTGTAAAAGGCATTCACTTGTTCACTGTACTGGAATGTGGTGTTACTACTCTAGTACACATAGACACCGTAATAGATGTACCGTACACGTTTAAACCTCACCTATTGTTCGTTTGAATACATATACATCTGAATGTATTTATCAATTACATAATATCATATTTAGCGGAATAGTTAGTACGGATGAACCAGGTCGTGTCTATGGTTAACCTAGCCCCTATTAACTCGCAGTTACCACATACTGGTACATGTAACAATTTAAAAATATTCATTAACTGACCTGGTATGACTTCACTTGTGATTGTAACAAATAAATGGAACAGCCTTTACTGATAAGCAAATAGCTGTATATCAGAAGCCCCACACACGCACGAGTTGTCACCAGAATATCCAAATCTCTGTCACACGATCCCCATATCGAGGGAGGTACATGTAAATTTTAAAGTGAATATCATTAAATTGTATCGTGTCTATATACACATACATACCTGGTATGATGGGAGCAGACATCTTGACCCGATACGACCGCTATATCCTTTCTGTGTGTACTGTCTAAATACCGAGTCAGCTCTCGATGTTTGATATAGCGTCTTTGCGGTGGCCGCAGGTCAACAAGTGACCGATGTGTAAATTAGGCCCAAATTCGCAAGACAGATATATCGGATATGTGTGTGCAAACGACGTCCATCCTTAAATCTCTGAGGTTAATTTGGGTGTTTACGGAAAACTCCGGATCCACACGTTTCTTATCCGTGCTGTAAAACAATACAACAGACATGCGTATCTTTAAATTTCCTTTTCGCCCTGAAGCAATCTCGGTTTCTTTTTATCACCGGGCCTTCTAAAAACAACCGTTGGTCGTTTTTCACAAATGACTGTATCCAGGTATATTTCAATCAGCTCTGTTGAATGCAGGAAAACTGTATATATCCTTTGAAATCCTATATGAATATAAAGAAATTACATCTGTAGACACGCTTCGTTGCTCTTTTGTATATTTTATATTTCTCGCCATACCAGTAATATTAAAAAAACATTTAAAACATAAGCCAATAGGCAACTGAACATTTCAATATATATTATTTATAGAGCTTCGATATCAATTTATTCGAATTCATTCATGCGTGTCCGGTTTTTATAATAAATGCGTTTCTCGGAAATTTCAAATCAAATGAAAACTTATCGAGCTTTTTATTCTGCGTAAAATATATGCGTACAATCCACTATCTATTAGGCTAAATGGAATGTTTTTTTGACTAATATAAAGCACCATAATAAAAATAATAAAAGCTTTTATATTTCATAACTGGGAGAAAAGTATTAAATAATCTTAAATGTACATCTGTTAATTTCACAAGAAGATAAAACCATTTCCTGCAACAATCACGTTTTTATTTCTCGTGATATTATATCCATTGAAGACATATACATATACCGTATACATTAGAGGTAGGGTTTGTCTTAAAATTGCACATGTAATTGCCTGACATTTTATGGTAATGTTCGCACGAATTCGGCCCATTCAATTATACGATGTCCCTTACAAAAGGTTACATTGAATGTAACATACCTACATCATCCTGTTAACACAGGTAACGCGTGTAACCATGGTAATGTGAATTTTAGCCGTCGGCGAATACAAATTGGAAAACAAGAATTTCAGTCATGCGTGAGCTTCATTAACGTGGCGTTATAGAATACGTTGTCCCCAGATAGGACTGTCCCCCCCCATATATGATACATATAGCACAGCCTATATCCTATATACCCGGTACTTTAAATGTTATAAAGTGGCCGACAAGGAAGGGGAGGATGAGTGGAGATGTGGGCGAGGTCAAGCTGGAGGAGAATACGGTCAAGTTGGAGGAGTTCCTAGTGCTCCATTTGAGGGGACAGACCATTAACCCTAGCTGGCTTGATTTTGGGGGGGGACCTGTCCTGGCCTGGGGAGGGGATATTTCGCCCCCCCCCCCCTCCACCCGCCTAAATATTTTGTTATCCCTTGAGCCATGCTCTACCAGAAAATGTAAAACATCCATGGTGGCCGCTTTGATGACGTCATACTGACGCCATTTTCAAAAAGGCATTTCCGGGGGATGGGGGTGGGGGGTGGGGGGGGTGGGGGTTAAGCTGAGATACTAAGGCTACGTCCGAGAATCCACCGTATTCTCTGGTCTGAATGTTAGGCGTCGACGAATACATTCCTGTAGAGGCATATGATTGCTTTTCAGTCGTCAATTTTTCCCACCCCTTGCATATCGCTCCAATTTATGCAAAACGGATCAAAATGACCCCAATATGATAAACTACGAAGTCACGGACTGTCAGCTCTTCATTTTGTGTCGTTCCGGGGATAGGGTAGAAACATATGTTATAGGCTTTCCTGTATTTAGTATGCAAAAATAGCTATTATTTGATTAAAAGAGACTTTAAAACCCTTAAGGGCATATTTCTTCAAAGTGTTTTATCAGTAGCATCTGCATGTAGTAACTACAAAGGATGTTCTATTTGTGTTTATTAGGAAAAATGGAATATGGTCTATAATAATATTCCTGGACACCTTGAGTGATTATTCGAGCCCATTATCTCTTATTGTAAATCTCACTGGAAGTTGTCTTTCCTAAAACTTGTGTAAAGCCCCCAAAATGGGCAATGGTCGCTAATGGTTTCAAATCTGTTGTTTATTCAAATAATATTTATTGTTTGCACGTTTGAATCAGAGACATCTACATAAGACAGGTTTTGAGTTTAATCTCGATATGACCTGCTTATTTCAACTTTTCATAGCAAACAAGCAAAGTTCAACAACAACAACTCAGGACGTTAATGCATGATATATAATAATACTAGAATAATGAATAACATAGATCACACACAATACATGTACATACCCTGCTTCAATATGGTCAATATGCAGCCTTCGGTCAGGTTATTGTCTGCTTTATTCTATATCTGTACTGTATGTCAAGTGCTACATTGTATGTCGTGTCCGACCAGTTAGTCTCCAGTTCACAGTGAGTGATTAGCCAGTTGTCATTTTCCGACACTTTTCTCGCCAATGGGAAATCCTCGGCGATACTCTAAACTCGGATATCGCGCGTGAGAGTATCCGTGTGTTGAAATGTATTTACCGGATACAGACAGTTTCACTCTCCTGTATTGTTGTGCGGTACACCAAACTACAAACCGCCAAATAAGGGCCAATCAGGCCGGGCTCGAGTCACAGCATTAAGTAGCTGTAACACGAGAGATAAATTATAGTTCTATATGTTCTATACTGCTGCCCGAGTTTATAATGAAAACTTCACCTTAACAGGTAGACCACGTGACAGTGATAATAAATATGTTTGATGTCACTCCCTATCGTGGAGGATTTGTCAAGAGTGAAACATTAAATACAGCCTAGGACAGGAATCTACCCACTCGTGTTTTTAAATCTTCCCATTTAATTATACTGGGGAAAAATATCCATAACACTGACATATGTCCTCATCATGCGTGACCATGGCGAGTTGTGGCGAGTCCGTACTATGACACGAATACGCATATCAATTAAAGACTCGCGGCACTATCTCGGGTGACAGAAATACGATTTTGTTTTCTAATGTCCCAGCGTGAAGCGGTTTAACTAAACTGAAACATTATCCTCCAAAAAAATGTTATAGGATTTCGATTAGATACATCTTCACATGCATTTCAAGTTAAACACTACACTGTAACGTTCCGTCATTTACCTTGTCCACGGGGTAAATTGTGCAAACCGTAAACGCATGTGATGTTACAAGCCAATCAGGATAGGAGCTTGCCAACACCTGCAGCTAGGATTTTCTTTAATGCCTGTATGATTTCCAAATATGACAAGTGATGGTTGTATTGATATTCAAACAGGAAATGTTCATTTTCTTCAAATAGCCAATCAAATTTGAATTTTAAAGAGGTAATACAGTTGTACTTCTAATATGGACCACAGAATATTTAAAGAGCTATGACATCACCAGGCCCGTATTCTGATCAGAAAATATGTTATGTTCAGCAAAGGCAACACGTGTAGTGTTCAACTTGGGTATGAGAGGATGATTGGAAAAGGATCATTTTGTATAGGACTTATTCCATATGCATGCATATAGGACTGTCCTATATGATTTTTAGGGCAGTCCCTCCGTCCTATTCTAAAAAAAAGCAGGCGCTGGATGAGCGCAAAGACTCCGTCGAGGCAACAAGGTCCGTACATCACTGAATAACATAGAGCCGGATGCCAAGCTCAATTTTGCATTTGTTGGACGTTAAACTTCACCAATGGTAATTAACTTGGAATTGAGGGTTCCCCACTAGCATGTCCAGCTACATGTGTAGGGATGTGGAAGTCACATTCCCCGCAAATAATTTTTGTCTGATTTCACGTGCTTGAAATATAGGGGTATGGAATAGAGTATAATGATGGAAAACCTGGAATACTGCTTGAGACATTAGACCCCTTTCCACACCTACCTCCCCCTGAGAGGACGCCCCCATCCAAATCAACACATTAGCGGCAGAAATGAGACCCTGTGCGCCTAGTTTTACCAACTTGCTTGTGATTTTGTGCTATAGGCCTTACACATCAACACTTCATATTTTGTATGTGTAGAGTATAGCATCCTCATTGACAGAACTATCAAATAATTATATTTATTCCTTGTCGACATCAATTTACTACAGACAATATTATGATTGAATCATGGTAACAGATATTCAGGGTATATATGTCTACACTAAACTGAAGGAGATAATTATAATAATTATATTATGTTGTAAACTTTACTTGCTAATCTCGATTATGCTGCTTATTGCGAAAATAAATGAAGTTATGAAAATAAAGTTAGTATGATTGCCCATTACCCTCAAATTAGAAATATCTTCAGCAGCTAAAGTTAAGCCAATCATAACAATATATAACACCATGGTATTGTTGTAATATCACCCAGGTATTGATGTTTGGTTAAGAATGTAATGAGATACATATATACCTGTTCTTTGTGTTATTCTGTATGCAGTTCATTTTGTATGTATTTTATACATGTACATATACCAGAAGTGAATTGAAATTTGAATAAAATAATCAAAATATGTTCGGTTTTTACCTCTACTCAGGGAATGAAGTCTTTGTTTCTAGAAGCTAAATCATTTTAGACACGCAAGTCCTTACCTGGTCAAGGGAGATAATTTCGTAAACAAAAAAACAAAACAAAAACAAGTATAGATCCACACTGGTGCAGAGCAGAAAGTTGTATGACCTTTGATGATATTTGTGGAGCATGCTGCAGGATTTCAACTTCCATGAATCTGATATTATCCACACAATCCCATTCTACATGATATTTTTGCCATAGTACCGATAAGCTAGATCCCTTCATTTATGTCTTCTAGATCCAGGAGCTATTGGGAGCTGCAGGTTTTGTAAAAGTTAGATCCAATTATTCTGAGAGAAGGAATGAAGTCCGGCATGGTTGGTTTAAGTTAGAACTGGGTATCCTTGGAAATGTCTGACCGATTGACACATGTATAACTCTGCCGGTGGTCATTACATGTGTAATGTTTATTTCCTGAGGAATCAGCTGATATCCAATGGTTGGGGGAGGGGGGTGTTGTGTCCAATCACTGACTCTGATTTTCACCACCTCTGTCATTCCACACCTTTCTGACACAGCTGAACCAATCAATAGTCTGTTTGAGTTTTTCCATTTCATCCAGTACATCCATTGTGTAACAGTCCTGTTGCATCTGATATCAGAAGTGCTGAATCCATGACCTGCAGTTTGGAATCAATTGTATACATATTTAATATCAAAACTCACTTCATTGAAAATGTGTATGGCCTTCATTATATTTCATTCTTTCGTCATACACAACAAGATGAAATCCATTATACCAGTTCGCACCTTTCATACGTGTACTTAAGAGAACTGGGACCTGACCATGTTACAAGAATTTGAAAAAGTATGAAATGAGAACTGAGTACTATGAGAACTTAATCTAATCTATGAGTGATAATATGAATTCTGAAGAACGATGATGGATCTTGACCACTGGTTGGATTGTTGGAGTTCATGTTAGTGGCATGAGCATGATAAGAATCCAGTATATCATAATCTAGAACAGGATAGTTTTTATCAGTAATTTCTCTATGGAGCAATATTTTGACAAACGAAAATTAGATCACAAAAGAGAATACGTATAGGCCTACTGTGTTTGAGGTGAATGGTCTGTGAATTTTTCAGTGTTGTTTTCAGTGTGTACGATGTCCTAATTGCAAAGACAAGAACATTTTCTATGTAATTTATTATTTACTGATATATTTATTGATTTTCTTTTTGTCTAATTGTCTTCTGTTTAAGTCATTTGGCATCGGTAAAACCTGAAATGTATATCATGATCTCCTTCTTTCATCTAGTGATAGTATCTGTTTGGTTCCAGATCACGGGGGCTGAACAAAGCATGTGAAATGTGATCGTATGGCAAATAAATGCCCAGTGGTATGTCCAGGGCTTAAAACTAAAAAAAAAAAAGAAATATTTGGGAAAGGTTCCATCCATGCTATCAGTCAAAAATCTCAATAATGTAGGCCTACATGTGGAATGTAGACACTCCTTTGTTTCAGCTACAATTCAGAATAAGTTTTCAGAATATCAGGTTTTAACAAGCAAATTATTTTTCATCAACAAGTGTCACAGCACACAATGTGGATATCACTAAACTGTTAGGATAAATGAAAAGAAAAGGTTTACAATGTTGTCAAACAAAAAGTATATGTATATTATTTATCAGCTTTATTAAATAAGTTTACAGACTCACGCAGCTAGATCAATTTGATGCTTCTGCAAAATCAAACCATTATTGAACTGCCAAATGCCAAAATAAATAGCCCCCCCCCCCCTGCCGCGGAAATATAATTTATCAGCAAAATTTAGAATAACTGTTTTTAAACAACCAGGCTGGTGGATATCATCAACTGAAAGAAAAAAAAGTATCAGAAAAATCAGGGCATCGTCGATTGTGCTGTTGTCTTCCAGTCAGTGCGTGCATGACCTCCCGTGCATTTGATATGCAACAACAACAACTTGGACTATTTGGTTGGCTTCGACATAAGTCGTCAGCCGACAAATGCTTTACGATATATAGAAATGACGGGTGGTGTACTAGGAATCATTGTGTTGTAATGACATGAAATCGCGGTAATAAACTTACCAGAAAAACGGCAAAAAATCGCATTGTCCATCTCTACAAGCTGCAGAGGCGCCATGTTAAATCTCCGAAAACATTACCTGTAACTCGTGAAGCATGATGCATGGAAGGTGGAACCCGACTACAGAAGCAAGGCACGTTGAAATGCATTGCATTCCCGATATGACAATTATTTGGCGGGAGATTTCACGTTGCTCTCCTAGACCGCCGATCGACGAGGTAAAAAAATGACCATTGGACTGCGACGAAGTTGCTTCGCTATCTATCTTCCATTGACCAGCTGATAACACAGAAATATTGGCCGAGTACATATAAGTACATTAGATAGGATATATAATAGTTACTGAGGTGCTCAAACTGATGCTCAAACTGACTACTCAGCCGATTCCGACGAAGTCATCTGACCTCGTGCATTAATGGTATAGCGACTTTACAGCTTCCAGCCGTAAACCGTGATTCGCCGGACGTGTGGCACGACACACATTGAAAGATGTATGTCCGATCACATTGTCCGCGATGTATTTCTCCTTCATCAGGAATCGTCGCTATATAGCTGAAATGTTGCTGAACGCGACGTTAACTCTCTATCTCTCTCTCTCTCTCTCTCTCTCTCTCTCATCAGGAGATGAAACATAAATCTAAATGAATTTAATATTCCCTTGTCTAATTTGAGGTGTTTATCAGACTGGCTTTTCATCTCAAGCCGATTTCTATGACAACGGAAGTCCTACAGCTGACATGCGCTGCTCGAGTTGCGGCGTGACGCTGTGCTTGAAGGGATGTCAACATGAATCTCAATATATGGATTCCTACAGGACGCGGGTCGATTCACTGTATCCTACATTATTGTACGAGACTGTTCCGAGTGACACGAGTCCGCCCAATTTGTCCACCGAGGCCGCGAAGCCGTCGAGGTTCTCAACGCAAGGGCTCAGATGCTCATTCAGCCTGGACGCCGAAGTCGAAGACGATGACTAACTTACACAATGGCTGTATTGTCCCACATATGGCATTATTTCGTGAATTGGCCTGTCCAGCCTCCCCCCCCCCCCTCTCTTTTTCTAAAGATTTTGAACCTTAAACTCTACCAGAAAATATAAAATAAATCCAAGATGGCTGTTTTGATAACGTCACAGTGACTTCATTTTCAAAAAGTCATTTTTGGTAGATTTTTCGATCATATTTTTTCTCATTTATGTGTTTTCTTCGCAAAAACTGCATGATAAATTAATGAACAATCTGATGTAAAATAAAGTAGTTTTTGCGCACTTTTCCTCGCAGAAAAGCAGACGAAAATGACGAAAACATCACTTTTCTGATACCCCACATGGACGCCATTTTGAATTTACCCATGATCCTCTGCTCGGGGGTGATACAAATAGGCTCAAACTAACCCCAATATGATAAACTAAGTCACGTAGTATCAGCTCTCAATATTTTGTCGTTCAGGGGACGAGATACAAAGTTCGGTAAGGGGTCATAATACCCCTTCCCCCCCCCCCCCTCCATTGCCTGGTAGGGTTAAACTATACCAATGATTTCACCCACCCCAACTATGTTATAGTTAATGAGGTATATATGTTCATCAAAACTGTCTATTTTAAAAATAAGTGATAAACAGGGTGTAGTGGATACTGTAGTGCTTAAATTTAACGGAAATGGAATTTGAAGATATTCTCCGTTGAAAGTTGTACTTCTAAACACAAGTTGACAAATTTACCCAAATGGAGTCGGGAAATGAGAGACAACTCCCATTTCATCTCTCATTCCCCAACTCCAACTGCAAATATGCAAATCCCCCATCCCGTCGCTTATGTCGCCTGTGTATCTGTCGTGTATATGCACGTTATGCAAGTATATTATCATAGGGGATCGCCAGTCATAGGACTCTCTCATACCGGAACCACATAGCTAATCGCTTAATAAAATTATGTCATTTATATATTATGTCATTTGATATTTCTAATACACGTGTTTCTCTTGAATTAGGTATAGACCTATGTACACGTGTGGTGTAGTGTTCTTGAGAAAATCCAGTCAAGAAGATCAGTCGGTTGATAGCAAATTTACTAACCGGTTAGCTTGTTATCAGCCGGTTGATCATCTCATGTACAATCCAGCACATGCAAATCCCATTGCAATTTGCAGGCCGGACGATTTAAGAAGAATAAAACCTCGTGTGAAACAAAAGAGCCAGTGTGTAACATTGGGTTTCACATGTATGATGAAGGAATACGGGCAAAGACACTACTGCTTCTGGTTGTGTTAGCAATGTGCTAAAACGCTCTGCGTAAAAACATGTGTCCCCCCCCCCGACAATTTCGGTCTGATCACGTCTAAAAGTTAAAGTGACGAACGGTGAGAAACATCTCCCTAGTATATAATCCGTGGCGTGTGACTCCTACTCCTCCGCTTTACTCACTGCACAGCGGTCGCATAGGTGTGGCGCGGGATAGGGTGGGGCGAGAGACCTGGGATTTTCGCTACCTGAGATTCCATGTGCCAGGCTTACACCCTACAGTAGAATGGGTCGACTGCGCATGCGCGATGAGTAGTGCGCCATGAGTAGTATATAAAGGGCACGCAATCCCCCTATCCCTATAGGTGTGGCGCGGGATAGGGTGGGGCGAGAGACCTGGGCTTTTCGCTACCTGAGATTCCATGGACCAGGCTTGCACCCTACAGTAGAATGGGTCGACTGCGCATGCGCGATGAGTAGTGTGCGATGAGTAGTATAGAAAGGGCACGCAATCACCCTATCCCTATAAACTAAGACATGGGGGTGAATGAACCCATGGGGGTGAATGAGCCATGGGGATGAATGAGCACTCGTACAGATAAGATGCCTTCCTCTGAATCCTGAGGACGCACGACAGCTCGCATGTACGTCCGCACGGCCGTCAGCCTTGATACCGAAATTTGCAACCGAGACATTCAATAAATAAATTCAGTAAATAAGAAGTCCTCCGATAGATATAATGCGCTGTAACAGTTAGGCATTATAGCCACGATTATTTCATTTGATAAAAGTGGCCGTAAACCCTCAAGTATAGTTTCCATCAAATGAAAGACCATTGCAAACTGTGTCGGAAAATATTTATTGTATTTTTTTTACGATTTTATTACACAGAGTAAAGTACAAATAAAGCATGATATTCTATGGTGGTCTATTGCAATCATATCTAGGTCCAGTGACGTCACACTGCCTTAATACATATATTTCAAACTGTGTATGCGCTTTCCAGTGCTTGATTCATGCTTAAGGTGTGTATACTTGAGTTTCAAAACAGACTCACTGTTCCAATGTGCATGTTTCACCAAAACCGGGGAAATTAAATGCAAGATTCGAATTGACTTGACCCTTACGAGTTACCATCTCCCAGATTATGTGAAACATGCATATTGGAACAGTGAGTCTGAGTGTTTAAACTCAAAGTATATACACCTTAAGCTTGAATCAAGCATTGAAAAATGCCTACACAGTTTGAAATATTAGTATTAAGGTAGTGTGACGTCACTGGACCTAGATATGATTGCAACAGACCCCCATAGAATAGGTCTTTCTTTTGATGGAAACTTTACTTGAGGGTTTACGATCACTTTAATCCCAGTGTGAACGTCCAAATAAATATACAAAAAAAATGCAAATACATGCTAATGCCGAAATACTAATACTCGAAGCAAATTGATGGTGTATTACAAAGGTAGGCCTACAGAGTTCCAACTTACCCTTGACAAAGTCTTCTCTGGTAATCCCTTTCAGCGAAGCAAAAGTGTTTTACCCTGAAATAGTTATTGTAGGAATGGGATTTCAGTCTCAAATAAACACGTGAACACTGCCGAATGTATGAGAATGCGTGTGAGGCTGAATACTAACCAATGAGATAGCTGCTCGCCTTTCCACCGAGACTGCTGAAACTCGGGAAAATAGAGAACATGCAAACAGACAAGACTGAGCTGAGACTGTGATATTGAACGGGTTGACTGGACGGAAAACTCCAGGGATGTGTTAAACTACGGATTACAGATTTTATGGTATGTTTGGTTTTTATTTTATGAAAGTGATCCTACAATATATATGTTACCAGAAGTAAAAGTTATACGACTCCTGTTCAGCTGAATACATTAAGGAAATTCCAGACAAATTCATTTTTATGTCTACTGCGCATGTTTCTGCGCATCTAACAAAATTGGGGTAATTTTAGTAAAAAAGAATAACAAAGAGAAATATTAACCAGAAAGAGAACAGTTTTGAGAGGATTTTTGAATTGGATAATGTGTTCTCCAAACTTCGAGGCAAGTTAGACCGCATGTAAGGAGCGCTGGCAAACTGACGAGGCGGACTCCGGGTTTTTTGCTTCATGACCATGGTTGTTGATTATGTTGGCATCCTACTAGTTCGATAAAAAAAACCCTTGGTGACCCCCAATTCTATTAGATTTTTCGATTTAGCATATTTCGGAAAACTTTTGAGACATCTTGAGGAAAAGGACATTTTAACTTCTTAGCAAATATGCGTTTTCACTATGAAAATATAGGGATTTTTCATGGAATTCCTATCTACTCCATATATTAGAGTAGGGTTAAATTATTAGCAGTAGTAGACCATATAGATTCATAGATTCTGCAATAAGCCTGGTGATCCCTGCAGTCTATCCTTTATTTTGAATGTTGAAGGTTTGCTCTACTTCTTGTCGAAATATAAGAAAAATAACATTTTATTTTCAAATTGTCTGGAACCTCCTTAACTTAGATGCAGTTGCTATTCCGCCATCACTGCAATTTTGCGTAAATTTGTCGAAGTACGTCAAACATTTCTGACGGTCGATAAATATTTGCCGACCATTACCATCGTTTTCTACTATATGATGAACAATCATTTCACACGTGAACGGTCATCCTGATGACTGAATTTTTTTCTGTAAAAAGAAAATGTTGTTGTTGGTGGTGTTAGGCCTAAGACTTTTGGAATTGTTGCAAGGTGATACTTTCCGGTTCGTAGTTTGTTATGAAATAGCGGGGGATAAACGGAGGTATTAGCCGATCTCCTATTTTGTTTTATAATTATTAAGTAACTAACTTTGTCAAGGCTTTTCAACATGTGTGACATTGCTTAGTGCGAGTTACTCCCCCTTGACTACCACCTTTTGAAAACAAAATCAGGAAATTGGTACAGATCCTGAACAACTCTCATCCAGACATGTCTACACTCTTGAAATATTTGCAATTATAGGTGGGTGATAGCTTTTTATCTGTGTTGTATCAGTTGTTAGTATTTAGTTTTCTTCAATTTTCTTTCTTTGAAGATAGGTAAGACAGGACCTGCTGGAATTGAATGTTTAAAAAAAAATCCTTTGGTTGACGATTTTTTTTTCTTTCACTTTTTCTCTCTCTCAGCCAAGATGGTGCAGAGATTTCAGTAGTGCAGAAAGGGATTTTCAAACTTTACTGCGGGAATTAGTAACGAACGAAGTTCGGGACCGCGAAGCGGTCCCTAACGGAGTTCGTTAAATAGGTAACATACATGCATTACGTGAGACAAAATACAGATACAGAACTTAATCACAAACCAGTGTAAATCCATGTAAAGACAGACAATCACCGTAGTCTATCATGTTCAGATTTCATCGTTTGGGTGGGCGTATTTTGCGGGGGCTGCCATATTGGATTTGAGGCAGTGTGGGTAATAGCTAAAATTAGAACAGTATCGAAATTTAATCTAAAAATATTTGCTATAGATTTGAAACAAAAAAAGGATAATATGCTAATAAATTGAATTCCGATTCCCTTCCGACTGATAGAATATTTAGCGAAAACGTCCGAGTGTCGTCTGCACTTCGCGCACGCAAATGGTTACAGGTTGAGAATGCGGTCAGACCTCTTTTTCGCGAAAATGGCACTTCACATCAGTGCAGAAATTTCATAAAATTTAGTTCTACGGCAAGAAAAAGCTGTATAACGTGTCCATCTATAACAAGCTTATTTATTAGGCTTTGAAGATCTGATGTTTCGTAAAGAGATAATCGGTTGTTCATTTAAAAAATGAACATTTGCCACGGAATTGTGACCTTACGCCGTAGCAAAATCAAGCCATTCAAGTTCTGTCGCTGACGTCCGCGTGATAAATTAGGTCATCCAAAGTTCGCAAAGAAAAGGGAGAAGGGGGTCACAACAAGCTGATTATCAATAGGGGATTTTAATTATAACAGGCAAGAAATCATTTCCAAGTAAACGGTGACACTGCGATTGTCTGAACCGTCAGATATCATCCGTTCACTTCAGATTATGGCCTAGATTTAGACATTAAATTAATAGGTACGGACAACCAAGATGCAAGTAAAGTTCATAAAACAAACACATTCATCAAGCTATAGTTTATTGTAGATTTTATTGTGTTTAGATCCGTACACTTCTGAGGGGTCAATTCATGAATAGCTTTGAAGTCAAACAGCAAAATTTTACCAAGAACTCAAACAACTTATAAAACGAAATTTTAGAAAGTCAGATTCCTCATATTTAGACATGCATCCCCCCCCCCCTCATATTTAGACATGCATTCCCCCCTCCCCCCCCCTTCCTATATATTTTTGTACTATGAGTTCGTACAAATGTTTAACAAAATTGAAATATTGACAAAAACAAATTTGGGGCATTTCTCTATTATTATTCATTATTTTCTATAATTCGGCATGATAAAACAATAGCTACGGTACCGGTAGTATACATCCTATACGTTAACAACTATTACGTAGTCATAAATAAATAAATATTTTGATCCATACGATAGAATAGAATAGATGTTTATTTGCTAATTAGAACCTACATGAATGAAAAAACAACAACACCTACATGAGGCGAACAATCAATAATGTAACATACACTTGCGCAATTCAATGGAATTCTTTATTAGCACAGATATGCTGAGATGAATTATGCATGTCAAAATAGTGCCCTGTTGAAGAGAAAGTAATTCATGGCAAAACCCAAGATATCTATTACAATATTTTACTAAATTATACAAATCTTGTTGAAAGTATCTTAAAATATTTCAGTGTGTTACACATTTGTAGTTATAATACAAAAAAAAAAGGGGGGAGGGGGAGTGGGGAATGTCCACAGAGGGAAATGTTTGAAGGAGGAAATATCTAGGGAAATGTCTACAGGGGTAAATGTCCTCAAGGTGGAATGTCCTGGCTTCATAAGCTATCAAGCTTGTTTTTCATTTGTTTACAATAATTTGATTATATGTAACTATAAACATCGCAATATTTCTGTCCATTATATAATAATATCTCTCTTCGAACAGTTTGGCATTCTTAATTTTTCATTCAAGGATAAAATTAAAATAATTCTATCAGTTTCATTCCTCAAATTAATTTATAATGAAGAAGCATCCCAATAGTTTGTGGTTTATATATTCGATCAACATACTTTATCCCAGATCCGATCCAGAGTATCAATTCTGATCGACTGTATTTGATTATACTGAAAATAATTAATATTTTCGGACCTTGAAATGTGTGAAACATATACTATATGGTATAGGCAGTCTGCTATGTCAGATAAAGAACAATACGTTTCCCGATTGATCAAATATTCAACGTATCATCCACAACCACAGCAATTCCAAACTTTTGGGTTGCCAGTATTTCATCAGAAATCATCAAGCCACAAACGACCAGGAAAATGAAAAGAACTCGCACTAGGCTGCGCCTATATGTATATAATTTTCAATGTCCCTTCTAAGCTTCCGTAATATAACAGTGACTATATATGGTTTGCGAAAAAAAAAAAATGATACGAAAAAGGCAAAGTCAGAAGCGAACAAAAGAAGTATACTTCGTTCGTTTCTAGGCTTTGCCTATTTCATATTAGAGTTAGTGACTCATTTAGAGGATAGGTTTATTGTGTTCTTTGAACTTTTATGTATTTATTTATTTATTTCTATTTTTTTGCTTGAATGTACATCTTACATCAGTAGTAGGAAACGGCTAAATTGCCTATTGTTTGTGGGGCGCTCACTTCCGGTTGTGTGGGGCGCTGCCCTCAGCCAATCAGAAGCGAGTATTTTGACAGGGTGCATTATGGGACATATCCAAGATGGCGGCGTCTGCCTTCTGGTTCAAGATGGCGGCACGTATGTTCAAGATGGCGGCACGTCCGGTGTCGAAAACTGGCCATTTTGTCGGGATGTGGTCATCTAGTGTCGAAAACTGGACCCGGTATGGTTCCCGCTAGACGTTTTGGAGTCTAGGTGGGCCACTAGTGGTCCGATGGAGTCGTATGAGGTATCAATGTGAAGCATTCGTCTAGGAGCATCCGAGGGGATGGGTGTGACGTGGAACTGACGTCATTCTGCGCATGCGCAGTAGACAAAGGGTATGGAAATAGACATTTTGGGATCTAGGAGAGCCCCTAATGGGCCGATGGAGTTGTATGAGATATCAATGTGAAGCCTATGTGAGGGGGCATACGATGGGCTGGGTGTGGGGTTGGAATACCGTCATTCTGCGCATGCGCGGTAGACAAAGGGCATGGAAATAGACGTTTTGGGGTCTAGGTGGGCCCTTAGTGGACCGATGGGGTCGAGTGAGGTATCAATGTGAAGCCTATGTGAGGGGGCATCCGACTGGGTGGATGTGGGGTAGGAATATCGTCATTCTGCGCATGCGCAATAGACAAAGGGTATGGAAATAGACGTTTTGGGATCTAGGTGAGCCACTAATGAGCCGATGGATCCCTAAAATAGGAGAAAACCCCTATCAGCCCTAGCCAAAAGGGCTAATATCGGTCCCCGGGCTTATTGGGACCTGCCTATCAAGTCAATGGGGTGGGTGCATGTAAAATTAGGATTTTTTCCCGAAACTATAAAAAGCGGAAAACGGACTTTACCCCTAAACTAAGGGAAAACCCCTATCAACTCTAGCCAAAAGGGCTAATATCGGTCCCCGGGCTTATTGGGACCTGCCTATCAAGTCAATGGGATGGGTGCATGTAAAATTAGGATTTTTCCCCGAAACTATAAAAAGCGGAATACGGACTTTACCCCTACAATAGGGGTCTGTATTATACAATATAAGGGAAAATGCCTGTATGGGGTATGGGGATGGTCAATTTTTTTCGTGGGCTTTACTATGGTTTGTGGGGTCTCGTTTTTCTCGTCTCGCCAAGAAAATGACAATGGGAAGGGTCCCGGAGCGAATCGGTGAAATTTTTGGGAAAAGTCACCGAGGTCTGTATATAGGCTCATACTGGCTATATGGAGGGAGGGGTGGTGAATTTTTTGTGGGCATTACTATGGCTTGTGGGGTCTCGTTTTTCTCGGCTCGCCAAGAAAATGACAATGGGAAGGGTCCCGGATCGAATCGGTGAAATTTTTGGGAAAAGTCACCGAGGTCTGTATAGGCTCATACTGGCTATATGGGGTATAGGTTCAACCTGAGAAATTCACACACGTTCATTGTGATATGGGTTGCTTGGATTTGTTTTTCACGTCTCGTCGTTTAGAACACGATGGGAAGGGTCTCAAAGCGAAACGGTGAAATTTTTTGAAAAGTACCATATAGCCCATATAGCTCCATTTTGGCTATGGGAATATAGGTCCATCCTGGGAAATTCACACACGTTCATTGTGATATGGGTTGTGGGGTCTTGTTTTTCTCGTCTCGTCATTTAGACGCGATGGGAAGTGTGCCGGAGCGAATCGGTGAAATTTTTGGGAAAAGTACCGGGTAGGCCTGTATATAGGCCTATATGCTGGCCATGCGGAGTATAGGTCCAACCTGGGAAATTCACACACGTTCATTGTGATATGGGTTGCTTGGATTTGTTTTTCACGTCTCGTCATTTAGAACACGATGGGAAGGGTCCCGGAGCGAAACAGTGAATGTTTTGGAAAAAGTCACCGAGGCCTGGGTAGGCCTATAGGCCTATACTGCATGGCTATGCGGGTATAGGTTCATACGGGGTGGACGTTTTGGGATCTAGGTGGGCCACTAATGATCCTATGATGTCGTATGAGGTCTTATTTTGAAGCTCTCGTGGAGGAGCATTCGAATGGACTAATAGTTCGTCCAATTTCAATTGTCTGCGCATGCGCAGTCTGGTCGTAGTATAGAAATCAGGCATTTTGGGGGGTATGTCAGTGTGTGTTTGGGGTAGAGATGGACCGCTATGTGTTCGAATGGGTCGTGGAAGGTGTCAAAGTGAAGCCTGTGGGGGGGTAGAATTAGAATGGCGTGTTTTTAAGTGCAAGCCGCATCAATCTGCGCATGCGCAGTTGCTTGTAGTAAGTAAAGTGGTCATTTTGGGGCAATATAGGAAGGTATTTGGGGTCGAGATGGACCATCCTTGGTGCGAATGCGTGCTGGAAGGTGTCATCTTGTAGCTCTCGGGGTGTAGACCCCGATTTGATGGCTGCCCACGTCACCTGTGACGTCATCATTACGAGTAGTAGCGAAAGTGAGCATTTTGGGGCAGTGAAGGAAGGTATTTGAGGTACAGAGGGACCATCCTTGGTCCGAATGCGGCGTGGGAGGTGTCATGTTGTAGCCCTCGGGGTGTAGACCCCGATTTGAGGCATGTCCGCAGCATCTGTGACGTCATTGTTGACGGCATCAGTACGAGTAGTAGCGAAAGCGGGCATTTTGGGGCTGTGAAGGAAGGTATTTGGGGTAGAGAGGGACCATATTTGGTCCGAATGTGTCTAGGGAAGTGTCATGTTGTAGCTCTCGGGGTGTACATCCCGATTTGAGGGCTACCCACGTCACCTGTGACGTCATCGGTGACGTCATCAGTACGAGTAGTAGCGAAAGTGGTCCTTTAAGGGCAGTGAAGGAAGGTATTTGGGGTAGAGAGGGACCATCCTTGGTCCGAATGCGTCGTGGGAGGTGTCATTTTGTAGCTCTCGGGGTATAGACAGCGATTTGAGGGATGTCCGCGTCATCTGGGACGTCATCGGTAACGTCATCAGTACGAGTGATAGCGAAAGTGGGCATTTTGGGGCAGTGAAGGATGGATTAGTAGTATAAAAACGCATTTCGAGCCCTATTGACCTTGCGGCGCAATGCGCAAATCAGAGGCCACCATTTGCATCTGCCCTATTCGACTGAGGCTAATGGTGTACAAACGACCTTATATGACCACTCACTCACTCACTCACCGTCGTTAGTGTGTCCATGCGTTAAGACGGGCGTTGGGGACGCCTCACGGGCGTTTTGCACGACTGACTGACTGACTGACTCACTCACTCACTCACTCACTCACTCAATCACTCAATCACTCAATCAATCAATCAATCACACGCGCGAGGGCGTCAACGCCGGTGGTGGTGGTGGTGGTGGGAGCTCCCGTGTGGCAGAGCTCTTGGATCGCAGCTCTTGGAGCTCAAAGCGTGTGGTGGAGCTCAGAGCTCGGAAGTGACATTTGCATATGACCTCTGTGAGGTCACTTCCGCTTCCGTTCACGTCACCGGAACTGACTTTTGACCCCTGCGCGCAATTTCTTCGGTCACCTCCGTGTATCTTCGGTAACCTCCGTGACATCTTCGGTCACCTCCGTGTCTCTTCGGTGGCCTCCGTGACATCTTCGGTAACCTCCGCGTCTTTTCGGGCACCTCCGTGACATCTTCGGTTACCTCCGTTTCTTCGGTCACCTCCGTAACTATCCGGCTGTTCAGGTGTAAACCCCGATGTACCCGTGTGGAACACACAGCTAAAGGACCCGGATAGAAGTACCCGGATGTAAGCGCGGACGTCATTGACAAGAGCCCGGATGTACAAGAACCCGGATGCACCCGGATGTAAAAGTCCCCGGATGTAAAAGTGCCCGGATGTTTACGAATGTTCCACCATTCCGGACTTCTATCAGGTCCATGTACAGAAGCTCCTGCATGTGAATAGTCATATTGTGTGTGTATGCATGTCTGTATGCGTCTGTGCGTGTGTGTCTGTTTGTATGTGTGTGTGTGCGTGTGTGTGTCTGTGTATGCATGTGTGCATGCGTCTGTGTGTGCGTGTGTGTGCGTGTGTGTGTGTGTATGCATGTGTGTATGCGTGTGTGTGTATGCGCGTGTGTGTATGCGTGTGTGTGTCTGTGTATGCACGTGTGTATGCGTCTGTGTGTATGCGTGTGTGTATATGTCTGTGTATGTGTGTGTGCGTGTGTGTGTATGCGTGTGTGTCTGTGTATGCATGTGTGCATGCGTCTGGGTGCGCGTGTGCATGAATCTGTGTGTATGTGTGCATTGCGTCTGTGTGTATGTGTGTATGCGTGTATGCGTCTATGTGTATGCGTGTGTGTGTGTATGCAACCACCACCACCACCACCACCGCCATCGCCACTACCACCACCACCACACACCACCACTACCACCACCACCACCGGACGTTGACGCCCGTCAACGCCACCATCACCACCACCACACACCACCACACCACCACACCACCACCACGACCACCACCACTGGGCACACATACCTGGTGCACTCTGTACCCTATAGCCCGTAGGGCATAGGGTACACCAGGGTGTGGGTGCGATCGGAGCTCTTGGAGCTCAAAGCGTGTGGAGCTCAGAGCTCGGAAGTGACATTTGCATATGACCTCTGTGAGGTCACTTCCGCTTCCGTTCACGTGACCCGAACTGACCTTTGACCCCTGCGCGCAAAATATCCAGGCTCTTCTGAACTATGGGTATAGGCGGGCTCTCCTTCATCGCATCACCAGTGGCGTTCGTCTCCCCGGGCTTATCTTCACTCGGTCTGACCTTCCGCGGCTCCTCTTCAGTAGGAAGTTGTCGCTCATGCCATGGTATCGGGGCATGAATCAAACGTTGGTGTCGCAGCAACTGACTGCGTCGTTTGAAGAGTTGACCACAATCCTCGCATGGACGCTTGCGTGGCCCATGACTTGAACGTTCGTGGCGCAGTAAAGCATCTTCCCGCCATATGAGGAAATCTTGGAACGTCTTCATGCTGTGGCGGTTCCACACTTGTTGGAGTTCGATGTAGGTGGCCTCCGGCAGAGCTTCCCCTTTCAGGTCATTGTAAAACGCTTCCCTGGGTGGCAACTGGGTGTCTTCTAAGTGGTCCAGGTTCGTCATATAGGTGTACGGGAAGTAACCTTTCGTCTGGGTACAGTCGTATGCTTTCACCCACTGATCATAACTGTAATTGGGTGCCAGGTAATTCCGCACATCCAGGAAACGAAGCGTAGTGGTGGAAAGGGCCACGTGGTCAGATGTTGGGAATGCACTGCCCAAAACGTTCCTGCCCTTGGTGACGCGTGGGGTGAAAGCAATCGGCAAACAAGCGGTACGCAGTGGACTGCAAGTGGCCGGTGATGTCTTGGGAGGTACGGCACCCAAAGAAGCCTTGAAACGGCGGGCCAAAGAAGCGGGAGGCGTCTTGGTGGCCAAAGCACAACGCACCGTAGGGAATAAAAGAGCTGCCCCACCGAAATCACGCACCAGTCGACGACCGACCCAGCGGCGACGCACATCGAAGACCCAGGATATCTTTTCTTAAAACATGTCCTTGATCCACGCCGAGTCCTGTCCCTCCACCAACAGTGAATTTGATTTGTGGACCGTGCCGCCCACACAGACCAGTGCCGAACAAGGATTATGGGTGGAGCATCTCCCGCTCTCCAGCATCAACGAAACAGGGCCCATCGAGTTCACCATCAGTAATGCGGATACGGCCTATGTGGATTTAGCCCATACATACTTGTATGTGAAAGCCAAGGTGGTCAATGGGGAAGGCACCAGAATCATCCAAGCTGCAACGGTGGGCCCGACGAATCTCTGGCTGCACTCGATGTTTCAACAGGTGGATATATTTCTCAGCGACAAACTCATCAGTGACTCGACCAACACGTACCCCTATCGAGCCTACATCGAGACACTGTTCTCGTATGGCCGAGAGGCTAAAAAATCTCAGCTGACAGCCGCTTTATTCTACCATGACACACCCGAGCACATGGGCACGGTGGACAATGTGGGATATAACAAACGGAAGGCTTTCACTGCGAACGGTGCCTCGGTGGATCTCATGGGTCGACTACACGCAGATATGTTCATGCAAGACCGGTCTCTCTTGAACAAGATCCCCATCAAAATCCGACGGATACGGGCGCCTCCGACCTTCGCCTTGATGGCCACTAACGTAGATGGGCATGCAGCTGACTATAAGATTGTTATCCAAGACGCAGTCTTGTATGTCCGAAAAGTGAAACCGAATCCAGCCGTTCAATTGGGACACATGAAAGCCTTGGAAACAAAACCAGCCCAGTACCCTATCCGACGTGTACAAACCAAAGTGTTCTCTGTGCCTGCTGGAAATATGGGCGCCAACAAAGAAAACCTGTTCCTGGGGGAACTACCCAAGCGATTGATTCTGGCCTGTGTGGAAAATACCAGTTTCAGCGGAGCCTACCCAGAGAATCCGTTTGACTTTAAACATGTCGGCATCAATTTTGTGGCCCTGCATGTGGATGGACAACAGGTCCCAGCCACGGCCTTAACACCGAACTTTGGGCGCAGGAATTTCATTCGGGCCTATCAGAGCCTGTTTACAGCCACCGGTCAAATCAACCAGGACGAAGAGAATTTCATCAGTCGGGAGGACTACGCGAACGGATACACGTTGTTCTGTTTCGATCTGACCCCCACCTTAGAGAACGACCATCAGCTGGCCCTAGCCAAGCAAGGCAATTTACGGTTGGAAGTCCACTTTGCACGAGCCCTGGGGACCACCGTCAATGTGATCTGCTACGCCGAGTTTGACAACATCATTCAAGTGGACAAGGCGCGCAACGTCCTGTGTGACTTCTCCACCTAACATGGATACAGACCAGATAACCACCGTGCTGGAGAATGACCCAGAGACACGTATGGTCTTTCAAGGGGTGTTCGCCCGAGATATGTTCCCATTAGACCGTATGTATCCTGCTGCATACGTTCTCGACACGGACCCGATGGATCGCCCCGGTGAACATTGGGTGACCGTGTACTTGACAGAACAGCAGGGGGAATACTTTGACCCGTACGGCCTGCCACCCCTCCATCCCGATTTAACAGACTTCATGGATCAAGGTACAGAGACGTGGTGCTGGAACAGTCAAACGTTGCAAAGCCTGACCAGTAGCGTGTGCGGACAATATTGCTTGTTTTACCTGTACCATCGATGCCGGGGAAGGACCTTATCTACCATCGTACAGATGTTTGACGAGTACCCCAAGGCCGAGGACCGCGATGTACTCGTATATGACTGGGCCGCCCATCATTTCAATGTACAAGCCCCGTTCTGGGCTTAAGTTCTTTCAATGTTCAAGCCCCCTATTCTGGGCTTAAGTTTACAAGCCCCCCTGTTCTGCGCTTCAGTTCTTACAATGTACAAGCCCCTTGTTCTGGGCTTCAGTTCTTTGAATGTACAAGCCCCTTGTTCTGGGCTTCAGTTTTCACGTGGTTGTTCTCACGTTGTTGTTGTTCACTGAATAAAAAAATGAGATCTCACCAAAAACCCTGTCTTGTGTGTTTTCTATATGAGCATAATGCATGAAACTGGCTTTGAACACCGTATTAGCCAATCAGTGGCCTAGAATGGAGCCAAAGGTAACCCATCCATGTCCAGAAAACATTACGCGGGTGTACAAGAACCCGGATGTAGGCGCGGACGTAGGCGAAAGCATCCCAGTACCCGGATGCAGGCGCAGACGTGAGCGAAATTCTAGTACCCGTCCATTGGTTCCTTTAACGATCGCTCATTGGCTCTTTTTCTCGGCCGCTGATTGGTCCAAATGGAACTGCCCATCCTTCCCAGGTTAATTTACAATCCCCTTTTGGGGTTCAAGCTCTGTATATCGATGCCGCAACATTGTCTCCGAACCTTTGCGAAAGGGAGATCTTGGACCTTTTGACCTGGATGTGACCTTTGACCTTTTGACCCGACATTCATCCGCGCACTGCCGGTGATGACGCGCGCGCGCTGCGGCCGGGGCGGGCCGGGAAATTCCCCGGAGGTTGAACATCCGGACGTCTAAGGGGAACATTGGAACTCTTCTGTGTTCGAAGGTGAAACCCGGAAGTGACGTCACAACCCACGTGACCTGCGCAGCAGAATGGAAACGACACCCTAGTCTAGCCCCCTCACCTAGGCTTCACATGGATACCTGACTCGATCCCATCGGCCCACTAGTGGCCCACCTAGACCCCAACACGTCTATTTCCATACCCTTTGTCCACTGCGCATGCGCAGAGTGACGATATTTCAACCCCGCACTCACCCCATCAGATGCCCCCTCACATAGGCTTCACATTGATACCTCAATCGACCCCATCGGTCCATTAGGTCTATTGCGCATGCGCTGAATGACGATATTTCAACCCCACATCCATCCCATCAGATGCGCCTTCACGAATGCTTCACATTGATACCTCACTCGACCCCATCGACCCTCTAGGGGCTCCCCTAGATCCCAAAACGTCTAGCGGGACCCATACCGGGACCAGTTTTCGACACTAGATGACCACATCTCGACAAAATGGCCAGTTTTCGACACCGGACGTGCCGCCATCTTGAACATACGTGCCGAGACCCCAAAAGGTTCCTTCCAATGCACTTTTCCCACAATTTCCTGTCTGCGCATGCGCAGAATGTCGAAAACGATCGACACACTAGTCCAGGCGGATGCCCCCTCACGTATCCTTCGCAACGATACCTCACTCGATCCCATCGGCCCACTAGGGACTCACCTAGACCCCAAAACGTATATTTCCATACCCTTTTCCCACAATTCCCTGTCTGCGCATGCGCAGAATGTTGAACACGAACGACACACTAGTCCAGGCGGATGTCCCCTCACGTATCCTTCACATTGATACCTCATACGACTCCATAGGACCACTAGTGGCCCATCCAGACTTCAAAACGTCTATTTCCATACCCTTTTCCCACAATTCCCTGCCTGCGCATGCGCAGAATGTTGAACACGACCGAGACACTAGTCCAGGCGGATGCCCCCTCACGTATCCTTCACATTGATACCTCAATCGAGTCCATCAGACCATTAGTGGCCCACCTAGACCCCAAAACGTTCCTTCCAATGCACTTTTCCCACAATTCCCTGTCTGCGCATTTGCAGAATGTCAAAAACGATCGACACACTAGTTCAGGCGGATGCCCCCTCACGTATCCTTCGCAACGATACCTCACTCGACCCCATCGGCCCACTAGGGACTCACCTAGACCCCAACACGGCCATTTCCATACCCTTTTCCCACAATTCCCTGTCTGTGCATGCGCAGAATGTTGAACACGACCGAGACACTAGTCCAGGCGGATGCGCCTTCACGAATGCTTCACACGGATACCTCATACAACTCCATCGGCCCTTTAGTGGCTCCCCTAGATCCCAAAACGGCTATTTCCATACACTTGGTCTACCGCGCATGCGCAGAATAACCATATTGCAACCCCACACCCAGCCCCTCGGATGCCCCCTCACATAGGCTTCACATTGATACCTCATACGACTCCATCGGACCACTAGTGGCTCCCCTAGACCCCAAAACGTCTAGCGGGACCCATACCCTTGGTCTACCGCGCATACGCAGAATGACCCATTCGCCCAAACCGGAACTGACGTCATACAGAGGTCACGCTCCATTCACCCAGACCGAAAGTGACGTCATACGGGACAGCGCCCCCTGTCTCTCCTCCACATACCCTCCACAAAACAGAGTTATTTCCCTGGAAAACGCATGTGGATTTGCGGTCTCCCTACTACTTACATCATCCAAAGTGGAAGACATAGGAGCTATTGATATCTCAACAGCTCCGCTTGAAATACTGCAAAAATTGGATGGAGTGAGGATGGTTGAAGGTGCAAAGGTACTGGCTGTACCGAAAGCTGGAGGATTAATAGGTTTAGAGATTTTATGCAGGTAACGGGGTTAAGTAGAAGACATCCTCGCTAACACCAGTGGTATCTCTATCCTAGATATAGCCCCGGGTATGCTTGGGCAATGTGTCGTGTTCAACGTAAAGCAAAATCCTGGATATGACCAATCAGATCACTTGTTTACGGCGACCAAGGCGACCGTGGCAAGAGATTTGAAAGCACCATAGCTTGTGGTATATATCCGGTGGCAGATAAACACGCACATTTTCAACAACCATGAACATTAATAAATATAAAGCGAGCATAGTTTAAAACAAACCCTATTTGGAGAAAAAATAAACACACTCATCTACCATCAAACATCCAACAAGTCAGGCAAATGTAGGGAACACTGAAACTTTGATGGTGGTCAGCAATATCAGTGTATCCGATCTCACCTTCCCACTGAAGGACTTGAATTGGGTGAAATAACGCACGGATTTCTACAAAATTTCACTGATCTATCCATGTGTAAAGGATGTAAAATGTCCACACAAATCCCCACATTAGCAAAGTTTATTTATTAGGGCACTGTAGCAATATACTGCAAGACATAAGATTTCAATAAGAAAGTAGATGGGAAGCAGGTGGATGCAATAAATGAAAATAAGACATTCGCAATGATAATCTCATGTACTATCTTCAATGAAATACTGGCAAAGAATTTCCCTTAATAGTTTCTATCTAATAACATATGGACCAGGGTAACCAATTCAGAATTCATTTTATCCAGCTGAATTAAATTAAACAGTCAGTCACTGTACCCTAATATTTATATTACGGTTTGATGAGTTCCGCAAAGGAGGCACAATATAATGCTTTATTTATTTAAAAAATATAATAATGCACAACAACTCATACACTCACCCAGAGCTACACAAAGCTGGAGATGCAGGTAACTGCAAATGATCCTGTGTACCAGGCTAGACACACCCCAGACATCTGTAGTGGATTACAAATGATTTAATAATTTCCACATAATAGCCTTAAAAAATCCGGGCACAATTGTCTTTACAAATTTCGTACAAATGTCTTAATGATTCATACAAAAATATATCAACAATTAGTCCTGACACAAATATCTGAATGAAGGAACACAAATGCAAATTCTGCATAAATCTCTCTACACTGCTTTACCATTGTGTAATCAGTCACAGATAGCTATCTCGCGTCAAACAAATCACACATGTTTTTACGAGCACTCAATTCGATCAAATATACCGATAGTACTTTAAAGGCATGTTTTTGTTGTACATATACAACAACCATACGATTCGATCACGTGATCTATATCAAACAACGTGGGACAACAATCTAGCGTAAATTCAAACAGTTTTCCTACATAGTCGATTCCGCTTGTCGTAGTGTAACAATGAATATTTACCGTTTTCGGGCAAAGATTGTCCCCACGAGTTCACACAGCAATCACATTCGTTTGGGCGGAAATGACGAAGCAGCGATATGCGCATGTGCACTGTTCATAAGTCGACAAGCAGTGGAGGGGAAGCAACTCTTATCGTCCAAGTCACCGAAATACAGAGCGACTGACTTGTGTGGTTGGCGTATCGTAATATTTCAACTCATTACATATGCTTGGAATAAATAGTTTACATTCGATATGAGCGAATAATTTAGCACAGAAAGTAAAACCCTAACGTATTTTTATCAGCGCAGTCTATAGGTTACGAAACTGGAATGTGGGCGGAACGCGGTCTGCTATGCAAGTTGGTCATGTGCTAGACCGTCCTGGAATTCCTGGTTTTATCATGGCTTTGGTGGGCAGGCATTTTGAAGCAAATATGGAGACTTATTCCAAGAGGTTTCAGTTACAGATTGAGACCTTATGGGCTTAGGTATTGGGTTTTCTCAGTTAGATGGGTGCACGCTTTGACAAACTTGACCATGGAGTGACTATTATGGCTTCTAGAGATGACGGTTGAGTTAGCTAAGATGAATACAGGGTTAAACAGTCAAATGCAGATGCAAAGAATACTAGAGGCAATAAGTCATCAGCGTGGGAAAGATAGCCTCCCAGGGTTAGTGGCAAGATCGGTGACAGGGGATCGTCCTAGCGATATTGATATTATGCAATCCCAGCTAATGATGTAGATACTGGCTCTGTTCCCCAGAAGCTCATAGACGGCGAGGAGGTATGACCATTGAAAAGTAGGCCTAGTGAGCGTGGAGGCCCCACAGTCCTAAGTGCTGGAATTCGACTTAAACGAAACCACAGCAAAAGCATTTGCCATGCATGATATCGCGGCCATTCATCCAGAGTCTGTGATATTGCTATCGCGAAGAACAATTAGGGTTGAATGGGCTCATATTAGATGACACACTAGTAAATGGAACAACATCTACAAGGAAACCCAGATAGTGCTGGTAGGCCTTCATACACTGTCAATCTGAGTTATGTTTCCATACCTATGCATATATCTCGGCAGTCATGACCCTGTGATGTGGCGGCTCTTGATCCGTCTGGTTTGAATAGAGAAGTGTTAGGCGATGCAATACATGCAGTTCAGGGGGAAATAGACTGTGGGCATTTGACAGATATTTCGACCCTGTATATTGATGAAAGTTGCAGTGATCGTAGCATACACCCATCCATGTTTAGATCTAATTGAATGCAGTTATTCCGGGAAAGAGCTCATTCCCCTGGTGTTCTCTGAAAGAGAGATGACTGTTGTCTCTCAGAGGTAAATTTCAATTGGAGGCTAAAATAGACAATGGAACAAGACGAAGTCTCTTAGAAGAGGAACGGAAGTAGTATATAAAACACGGATGAAGCCAACTTGACCTAATTAATTGTTCCCCCGGGTAAAATTTGAGGCGGAACTTGATCACGTGGCGATCATGTGATCGTTGGGGAGGAAAACTACCTTCAACACAGAAGAGTTCCAATCTAGGGGAGGTAACTCTGGGTGACTATAGTTCCGGCAAAGGGCCCCTGGGCATGTATTCTTCCGCGGTGATGCGGTCTGGTGGTGATGCGGTCGCGGGAAAAAGCTTCCGCGGAGAAAAAGTAGTCCCCAGACTTCAAATACGTTGCATGGTCCGATTGGGTCGAGTGAGGTATCAAAGTGAAGCATTCGTGAAGGGGCATCCAGTCATGGGTGGGTGCATGTAAAATTAGGATTTTTTCCCGAAACTATAAAAAGCGGAACACGGACTTTACCCCTAAAATAGGGGAAACCCCTATCAACCCTAGCCAAAAGGGCTAATATCGGTCCCCGGGCTTATCGGGGCCTGCCTATCAAGTCAATGGGGTGGGTGCATGTAAAATTAGATTTTTTTTCCGAAACTATAAAAAGCGGAACTCTGATTTGTACAATATACAATATAAGGCAAAAATCACCGAGGTCTGTATATAGGCTCATACTGGCTATATGAGGTGGAGGGGTGGTCAAATTTTTTTGTGGGCTTTACTATGGATTGTGGGGTCTCGTTTTTCTCGTCTCGCCAAGAAAATGACAATGGGAGGGGTCCCGGAGCGAATCGGTGAAATTTTTGGGAAAAGTCACCGAGGTCTGTATATAGGCTCATACTGGCTATATGGGGGAGGGGTGGTCAATTTTTTTTTGTGGGCTTTACTATGGGTTGTGGGGTCTCGTTTTTCTCGTCTCGCCGAGAAAAACACAATGGGAGGGGTCCCGGAGCGAATCGGTGAAATTTTTGGGAAAAGTACCGGGTAGGCCTGTATATAGGCCTGTAGGCTGGCTATATGGGGGTATAGGTTCAACCTGGGAAATTCACACACGTTCATTGTGATATGGGTTGTTTGGTCTTGTTTTTCACGTCTCGTCATTTAGAACACGATGGGAAGGGTCCCGGAGCGAACGGTGAAATTTTTGGAAAAGTACCATATAGCCCATATAGTCCCATACTGGCTATATGGGGGTATAGGTTCAACCTTGGAAATTCACACACGTTCATTGTGATATGGGCTGTTTGGATTTGTTTTTCACGTCTCGTCATTTAGAACACGATGGGAAGGGTCCCGGAGCGAAACGGTGAAATTTTTGGAAAAAGTTCACCGAGGCCTGGGTAGGCCCATAGGCCTATACTGCATGGCTATGGGGGTATAGGCCCATACGGGATGGACGTTTTGGGGTCTAGGTGAGCCCCTAATGATCCTATGATGTCGTATGAGGTCTTATTTTGAAGCTCTCGTGGAGGAGCATCCGACTGGACTAATGGTTCGTCCGTTTTCAATAGGTTGCGCATGCGCAGTCTGGCCGTAGTGTAGAAAGCGGGCATTTTGGGGGTATGTGGGTGTGTGTTTGGGGTAGAGATGGACCGCTATGGGTCCGAATGGGTCGTGGAAGATGTCAAAGTGAAGCTTGTGTGGGTTAGAGTCAGAATGGTGTGTTTTTAGTGTCAATCTGCGCATGCGCAGTTGGTTGTAGTAAGTAAAGTGACCATTTTAGGGCAGTACAGGAAGGTATTTGGGGTCGAGATGGACCATCCTTGGTCCGAATGCGTCCTGGAAGGTGTCATCTTGTAGCTCTCGGGGTGTAGACCCCGATTTGAGGGCTGCCCACGTCACCTGTGATGTCATCGGTGACGTCATCAGTACGAGTAGTAGCGAATGTGGGCATTTTAGGGCACTGAAGGATGATATTTGGGGTAGAGAGGGACCATCCTTGGTCCGAATGCGTCGTGGGAGGTGTCATCTTGTAGCTCTCGGGGTGTAGACCCCGATTTGAGGGATGTCCACGTCACCTGTGACGTCATCGGTGACGTCATCAGTACGAGTAGTAGCGAAAGTGGGCATTTTGGGGCAGTAAAGGAAGGTATTTGGGATAGAGAGGGACCATCTTTGGTCCGAATGTGTCTTGGGAAGTGTCATGTTGTAGCTCTCGGGGTGTACATCCCGATTTGAGGGATGTCCGCGTGACCTGTGACGTCATCGGTGACGTCATCAGTACGAGTAGTAGCGAAAGTGGGCATTATAGGGCAGTACAGGAAGGTATTTGGGGTAGAGAGGGACCATCTTTGGTCCGAATGTGTCTAGGGAAGTGTCATGTTGTAGCTCTCGGGGTGTACATCCCGATTTGAGGGATGTCCGCGTCATCTGTGACGTCATCGGTGACGTCATCAGTACGAGTAGTATCGAAAGTGGGCATTTTAGGGCAGTCCAGGAAGGTATTTGGGGTAGAGAGGGGCCATCTTTGGTCCGAATGTGTCTAGGGAAGGGTCATGTTGTAGCTCTCGGGGTGTACATCCCGATTTGAGGGATGTCCGCGTCAGCTGTGACGTCATCGGTGACGTCATCAGTACGAGTAGTATCGAAAGTGAGCATTTTGGGAAGTGAAGGGAGGTATTTGGGGTAGACATGGACCATCCTTGGTCCGAATGCAGCGTGTGGGGTGTCATCTTGTAGTTCTTTGCATGTAGACGCAACTACACACTTGGTGGTCCCATCGTGCATGAATACTACATATGGCTTGATACTGTGACCTATAACTGTAAAGTCAGGATGGCCGAGTGGTCTAAAAACGGATACTTCACGATACGCGCGAGTATATACGTGTGTATGCGCGTGTGTGCGCGTGTGTGTGTGTATGTGTGCGTGTGAAGGGGTGTGTGCTTACCTGTGTCTATGCGTCTGTGTATGTGTGTGTGCTTGCGTGTGCATGTATGCGTGTGTGTATGCGTCTGTGTTGGTGTGTGCGTGTGTGTATGTGTGTGTGTGTGTGCGTGTGTGTGTGTGTGTGCTTACGTGTGTGTATGCGTCTGTGTATGTGTGTGTGCTTGCGTGTGCATGTATGCGTGTGTGTATTCGTCTGTGCGTGTGTGTGCGTGTGTGTATGTGTGTGAGTGAGTGAGTGAGTGAATAGGGTTTAACGTCGCTTTCAACATTTTTTCAGCTATATCACGACGGGGAAGGGAAGGGAGGTGAGGGGGAGGGGCAGGGGTACCTACTTGTAACAGAGCAGATCTAATGCTGCCATTTTATAGTGCTGTCCCACTGAAATATCATGCCGTAGGCAGACATGACACCCCACTCAGTCACATTATACTGACACCAAGCGAACCAGTCCTTGTTCTATCCTCTAAATGCTGAGCGTAAGCGAGGGAGCAACAAGTTCCATTTTTCAAGTCTTAGGTATGACCCGGCCTGGGATCGAACCCAGTACCTACCGCTTACGAGGCCGACGCTCTAACCATTAGACCACCGCAGCGCGGTCGTGTATGTGTGTGTGTGCGTATGCGTGCATGTGCGTGTGCGTGTATGCGTGTATGTGTGTGTATGCGTCTGTGTGCGTTGGTGTATACACGTGTGTGTGTGTGGCCGTGCATGTGCGTGTATGCGTCTGTGTCTGTGTACCTGTGTGTCTGCGTCTGTGTGTATGTGTCTGTGTGTGTGCATGCACCATGACGGAGCATATAATACTGGCGTATCTCAGTTTGATCCCCGAGGTTTTCCTGCACGTTTATGCGGATAAGGTCGATATCATGGAGGAGGTGGGAGACATCTGTGATGCGGACCCTACACAACCGTGCCCGGCCCACATTCGTCTGTCCCGGGAGGGCTGGACCAAATTCAAACGGGTGTTGTCTGGTGAACTGAACGGCGTTCGAATCCTACTCCTGACCCATGAGTTTTTTGCATATTCACCTTTTGTATTATACCATATCTGTCCTGTATTGTACCATATTTGCTCTGTGTTATATCATATCTCTCCTGAATGTACTGTATTATACCATATCTCTCCTGTATTGTACCATATATGTCCTGTATTATACAATATATGTTCTGTATTATACAATATTTGCCCTCTAATATACCATATCTGTCCTGTATTATACCAAATCTGTGCTGTAAAGGGCTCAGTCCATAGTTGCGGATTTTTGGTCCCCCTCAAAATCTTTGAAGTTAATATTCCACCAGGTTTGACCCCATGAGAATTTTTATTGGCTTATTGTTTATTAATATTTGTAATATCATTCAGTTGACTGGTTGATTTGCTTCAAATCAATACATGGTATTTTGCCAGTTAGATTGGCCAATGCTTCTCTATGAAGATGGAAGTGCGAAAGTGTGGCTGTAAATTGGGGCCTTTTTCTGCTTGCGAGCACATGGTATATTTTGCAGTGGGAAAATGAGCTTGAAATCCGCGTGGTCGACCCCCTATTTTCTTTACCAATTTTTGTTGATCCTTCGACTGGGCACAGTGTCGGTGAGTTTCAAAGCAATCGATTGTCAAGTTTTTTCTGTGATGGGGAGAGAATATGACCTATTTTGGGCCAAATTTAGAGGATTTTCCTGAAGTTTGGGGCATGTTCAGTAGGGGTTATGGGGACCCTGATTTCGGTCAGCTATGTTTACATCTGTCTCAGCTTCATGGCAAGAGCCTACTCTTTCAGAAAATATATAGTTGTATGGGGGTTCTCTCAAAACACGGTTGCTGTTTGGCATATAATAAACCAGCCTACTGTTTAATTTCAGATGCCTTGGCTCTTCTATAGACTGCTACCTATATGACAGAACAGGCATTTTCTCAGGTAACATTAAATTTGCATATCTGACTCGAAATTTTCCATCCAGAACTACTATTGTTTACTATCAAGTTGAACACAATTCAAAACAATGCTATTCACACCCAACACAGGACTGAAATTATTGAACCAGCACAGGGGCTTGGACTAGAAAGGGGGGGAGGGGTAACTCTTAGCATGGCCAGAAAATATCTGTTACAAGATGTGTAGAATTGCCAACATCAATGTTGGTGTTTTATCGGGAGGGGGGTGTCAATTGTCCCAGGAATTTCCCAGAAGTTTTAGTGTCACAGAATAATTCCTCTGGGACCATTAAAACAGCCCTACCCCCCCCCCCCCCACCCCTTCCCATAAAACCAGCATTGGAGATGGCAATACTATACACAATGTAACAGATATTCCCCTGTCATGCTAAGAGTTATCCACCCCTTCCCCTCCTTCTAGCCCAAGCTCCTGTGCTGGTTTCATAATTCCAGTCCTGTGTTGGGTGTGAATATCATTGTTTTGAATTGTGTTCAACATAATAGTAAACAATATTAGTACTGAATGCAAAATTTTCAGTCAAATATATTCAAATTTGACATAGCGGTCCAGCCTGACAAAATGGCGTCGCAAAAACTGTCAAAATATGAATGGGGTAGGGGGAAAGTTGTGGCTCTGTTTTATCTTAATATGACTTTCAACCATTGACTGTCATATACCATTATACTTGTACAGACCCATAAATTGAAGTGAATAGATAAAAATAAATCCACAAAAAGTACCCTTCACTTAAAGGGCTCAGTCCATAGTTGCGGATTTTTGGTCCCCCTCAAAATCTTGAAGTTAATATTCCACCAGGTTTGACCCCATGAGAATTTTTATTGGCTTATTGTTTATTAATATTTGTAATATCATTCAGTTGACTGGTTGATTTGCTTCAAATCAATACATGGTATTTTGCCAGTTAGATTGGCCAATGCTTCTCTATGAAGATGGAAGTGCGAAAGTGTGGCTGTAAATTGGGGCCTTTTTCTGCTTGCGAGCACATGGTATATTTTGCAGTGGGAAAATGAGCTTGAAATCCGCGTGGTCGACATTTTCTTTGCCAATTTTTGTTGATCCTTCGACTGGGCACAGTGTCGGTGAGTTTCAAAGCAATCGATTGTCAAGTTTTTTCTGTGATGGGGAGAGAATATGACCTATTTTGGGCCAAATTTAGAGGATTTTCCTGAAGTTTGGGGCATGTTCAGTAGGGGTTATGGGGACCCTGATTTCGGTCAGCTATGTTTACATCTGTCTCAGCTTCATGGCAAGAGCCTACTCTTTCAGAAAATATATAGTTCTATGGGGGTTCTCTCAAAACACGGTTGCTGTTTGGCATATAATAAACCAGCCTACTGTTTAATTTCAGATGCCTTGGCTCTTCTATAGACTGCTACCTATTACACCATATCTGTGCTGTATTATACCATATCTGTCCTGTATTATACCATATCTGTCCTGTATTAGACAATATCTTCGCTGTATTTAATGTACATGTACTCGTACATGTCCATGTATTCTGTACATATCCATGCACATGTACTATGTGCCTGTACATGTACTATTAGCCTGTACATGTAATCTGTTCATGTACATGTACTCTGTCAATATACATATTCCTTGTCCATGTAAATGTACTCTGTGCATGTCATTCTACATGTACTCTGTTCACGTTTTTGTATACATACTCTGTTCAAATCCATGTACACACTCTTTGTCCCATCGCTATATAGCTGAATATTGCGGAATGCGACGTTACACCTTAATTCTCTCTCTCTCTCTCTCTCTCTCTCTCTCTCTCTTTCGCTCTCAATGAACATGTACTCTGTACAATGTCGCATGATGTAGACCGGTGAGAGAACAACAACAACAAGAATGACAGGCCAATCATTGTATTATCCCCTCCAGTACATCATACCCAGGCTGGGGGAGTCGCGTTTGGTATGTTTACAATACCAATAGCTTCTTGTCCAATCAGAGGCCGCCATTTGGTCCTGCTTCTGTCATATTCGTTCTTGTCCGTTACATGTATTCTCGGCTACTCTTGTCCAATCAGAAGTCGACATTTCAGAAAGTTCCAGCTTCGGCCATGGTCGCTCTGAACCGTTTGTTCTAATCGTCATCGGGCAGGTCAGGATACCGTTGAGGCAACATATCCTCAGATAGTTGTTTGCGCATTCTGAGTATCTATCAGTGCATGGGTGAATACTTTCATCCGATGGGGGTGGTGGGTCAGTTTAACCACGAAGAACGTAACATTGGTGACCATCTCCACTATCCACTTGGTGTTGGGGCGCTGTTCATAGGCCCATTCCAAGGGATCCACAGTGTCCAGTTGGGCCAGCATCGTCTCTAGCGACGCCCGATTGGTGATTGTAAAAGGATGGTCGTACACTGGGTTGATGGCACTGGAATAGAAATAGCGCAATTCACCCGTCATCTTATGGCATAAGATGTACCCAAATGCTACATTTAATGTGAATGACGTAGGTTGGTCCTTGAAGATGGCTTCCACGTAGCTGCGTAGACGAGCGAGGTCGGTCAGTCGGAAATTGTACAAGTCCAATATAGGGCGATGACGGTGGAAACAGTGTCGGGTCATGGACCAATGGCGTCGATACATCTCACTCACTGGATGATCTTCGGGTAAGAGATCGCTGGGAACATCCACTGCATCTTCCAGAAAATGTTCGATGTTGTCAGGCGTAAGACTGGGAACAGTAATGCTAGGGACCGGCTGGATATCTAGGCTCTTCTGAACTGTGGGTATAGGCGGGCTCTCTGTGATCGCATCACCAGTGGCATTCGTCTACCCGGGTTCATCTTCAGTGAGTCTGTCCCTCCTGGGTGCCTCTTTAGTGGAAAGGTGTCCCTCATGCCGTGGTGACGGACCATGAATCGAACGCTCATGCCGTTTTAACTGACTGGGTCGTTTGAAGAGTTGACCACATTCTTCGCATGGACGCTTGGGTGGCCCATGAATTGAACGTTCATGGCGCTGTAAATGATCCGGGCGCTGAAACAACAGTGTACATATCGTACAGCTATACCGGGCGGTTCCGTCGTGCTTGGTAGCCTCATGGCGGCGCAAGTCGTGCAGGCGAGTGAACGATTTCGAGCACGTAGTACAAGTGAACATCTTGGTGGTTGACAGAGTGTCTGATGAAACGGCCAGGCCGCTTCCCTTTTATAGCAAGCTAGCTGGTGATCTATTTTTAGCACAATCAGTTCAACTTGGACGTCAGCGACAAGAACCCGGATGTAGGGGCGGACGTCAGCGACAAGAACCCGGATGTAGGCGCGGACGTCAAGAACCCGGAAGTTAGAGGGGAGGTGACCGGCCTATCGACCAATCAGAAGCCATCATTTCAGAAAGTTCAATCTTCGTTCAGTGTAACCTAAACGTCTTCGGGCAATCCATGATACTGAAGCTCGAAGCTCTTACTTCTCTCATTCAACAATGAGATCAATCTCCATCGGCTCTTCAATACGCGGCGGCGAATCGACCTCCATGGGTTCTTCTATTCTCAGATGCATTCCGATAGAAACTGAAATATCCGGTCTCGAGAGTGGCGAGCGTGATCCGTGTATGACATTTCGGTGACGACTCAATTGACTGGGATGCCTTAAAGCTGCATCACAATCCGCACATGTAGGCATGGGTACTTCGTGGCGTGCACGTGTGTGACAACGCAAACTGTCCAGGCGATGAAAGCGCTTCGAGCAAGTTGTGCAAGAGAACATATCGGCTGTGGATCTGGAAATGATGAATGCCGTAAAACTTTCGGCTCTTATAGGCCAACATAGAAGTACCCGGATGTTCTACAGTCAGGGATGTAAAAGAACCCGGATGTACCCGGATGTAAAAGTCCCGGATGTAAAAGTGCCCGGATGTTCACGAATGTACTACCATCCCGGACTTCTATCAGGCCCAGGTCCAGAAGCTCTCATGTCCTGCATGTGAATAGTCAGTCATATTGTGTGTGCGTGTGCGTGCATGTGCGTGTATGCGTGTGTGTGTCTGTGTGTCTGCGTCTGTATGTATGTGTTTGTGTGTGTGTGTGTGCATGCGTGTGTTTGTGTAGGTGTGTGTGTGTATGCATGTGTGTGTATGTGTGCGGGTGTGCGTGCATGTGCGTGCGGGTATTGGTGTGTACGGGTGTGTGTGTGTGCGTGTGTGTGTATGCAGTATGTGTGTGTATACGTCTGTGGGTAGGTGTGTGT